>JAZKJV010011696.1:0-169114 GCA_037367405.1 Ottelia alismoides
TTAATTCTTATCTGTCATGATCCTTATCTCCCTCTACTTATTTATTTTTATCGACCAAGTCGATATTGACATGGTCTCAAAGTTAGGATCGGTCTGTACATAATTATATCCATCTTTCTTTTTTTTCTTTTAATTTTCTTTTTATTATTTTATTTTAGATAAAATAAGTGTTAAATATATAGTATTAGCAAATGTGGTTAGAATGGTAATTAGTTGGAATTAGTGATTATTTACATGTATTTTACCAAGAAGTTTAGCTAAAATTAAATAATAAAGGCGATGAAATAGATTCATCAAAAGACTGGAATTGGGAATGCCCTCATCTTCACTACCTGATGAATCCACATTTCATCATCTTTATTCTATCATTTGGCACCAAAAACCCTAGCAAATGCCTGAAAATAGCATTAAATAGAGCATCTTAGCATTCATGCATGTGCATCTAAACAGTGTGTAAATTACTGTAATTAAGGCCAAAATTATAGAATAAATAAAGAAAAGAAAAAGAATAAAATATTGTAAATATTTTATGACCCAAAACCCCCGAGACCTAGGCATCTTGGATGAATAGGTCGACAAGGAATAAAGTAGGGGGAGATAAAGGTCAGCATTACAGAGAAATACCTAGACTTTTTATTCATTCTTTATTCATTTTGGGACCTATTTTTAGTTCCACCTTTTATACATCAAATAAAGAAACTTTGTACATGAAAGTTGTAGATAAGTTCATAAAGAAAAATACAAAATTGATTTCACAGGAAAAGAATGTACAGACAAAAAGATATGGTCTGAATAGAATCCAAAATCCCACTTCCCAGACCCGTATCTCACAAACGACAACTCCAAATGCATCAAACTCACCTTTAATTGTATATAGAATAAAAATAATCTATCCAATGGCAGTGGTTTCGCATTTGGCGGAGCTACGGTCTGAAAGTTGAGTTTTGGACACCTATTGTATACTTGTACTGAATAAAATATTCAATTTATTCTTTATTCATTATTTATTCATTTTTTATATTTTTATAATTTTGTAAATATTACTTATAATATATATGTGCATTAAAATTGAAATAAAATGCAAAGAAAAATAAAAATAAAAATACTTGTATAAAGACTACATAGGTGTACTGCATCTACTTATACCTATATAAAATACACTTGTATTTTATTAAATATAAAAACATCTCAGAAAAATAAAATAAAAATATACTTATGTATATAAAGTATGTTATAATTTTAAAAAATCATAAATAAAAATAATAAGATTAAAAATACATAAAATAAAATAAAATATTAAAATACATAGGTATTATACCTATATAGGGTTAAAAAGGTAACTTGTAAAAATATAAGTCATAAAAATAAATAAAAATCAGAATTAAATACTACATAAAATTTTGAACATTTTTTATTTTATAACTTTTATTTAATTCGGCCATTTAATATTTTAAATTGATTTAATAAGACTTTTTTCCAGGTTTTTCCTGGTTGGTCCACGTGGACCAACCAGGAGGCCAGGACTGTTGACCTAGGTCAACAGTCTGACCTACACCCTGTAGCCTTTGTCAGAACCATCTTTGACCCCATGTTCACCAAATTTTCGAGGCGCGTTCTTTCACCCTTTGAGCTCGAGTCCTTCTGCAAAACTTTTTCACCTACTATCCCTCTTGCTCGCCCAAGGATCGTCTTGGGCTGAGAGCCTCTGAATCGAGCCAGCCGCCTCGTTCTTTCAACCTCCATCGTCAACCATACTTAAGGTCCTCCTTGACCTCCCTTTGAATTGAACCGCATTTCATCCAGTTTTCCCCCCTCTTTGGAGTCGCTCAGCAACGTGGAGGTGACAGCTCTTCGTCTGCACCTTCGAAGAGGCGGAGGCACGCGAGCTGGGCGTGTTCCACCATCACCTCCGGCGGGTACCCCGTGAGGTATTCACCCTCTGGCCTTTGGCTATTGAGGCTGCCATTTGTCCCATTTTTATCGTCATTTTCTCCTGTTAGTGTTAGGATCAGTTCGCCCTTAAATCCATCGTCAAATCCTTCATCGCATCCTTCCACAGATCACCTCGCCGGAGCGCAACTCCGGCGAGCCGCCATCTCGCCTTTCGTTCCTTTTCGAGAGCCCCCAGAGGTCGAGGCATTTTGCCCTCGACCTCTCTAACTTTTTGGTGCAGGTATTGAAGCCTATCGAAGGGTCTGGAGTAAATTTTGCTCCCTCGCCGGAGCACCTGGGTCTTCCAACTCCGCCACCTCCGTGCGAGAGCACCGGCGACCGCCGGTGGCTTTTGTTGCTCCCAGACGTCAGCTGACACCTGCAGGAGCGTCCTCGACCGATTTGCAAGCCCGATCGTCCCCGTAGCTGGACGGAGGAGCTCGGAGAAGTTCGCCCAACCGGAGCTCCTCCGAGTTCTTTCCTCTGCTGCCAGAACCGTCGGATCCAGGAGGAGCCCCAGATCGCATGGGAGCCGTTAGATCTCCCCACGTGCCTGCCGTCCGATCATCGGAGGAGATCTAATCCAGACCGTGCATCGCCCAACCGTCATCGGGGCGCCCTGGTGTTGCCACGTGGATAAGTGGAGTGCTTCCCGCCGTTGGATCGCCCATCGCCTCCCAGCCGTAGGATGCGCGCCACGCGTCACCCTGCAGAGCGCCTTAGCGAGGGTATTTTGCACCCCACCCTCGCAACTTTTGTATTTTACTTTTTAGTCTTTAAACTTTTGGTTGTAGTTTAAATATTTTGTAATATTTGTGAAGAGGCCCCCAGACTTTCGATATTTGCAGCCAGGTCCTCGCCACGTCACCTCACGTGACCAGTTCACGTGAGGGGGTGGGCATTTTGCAGAGGACCCTCGGGCTCTTGTGTATTTCATTTTAGTCCATAACTTTCGTAGCAAGTGTAATATTTTTGGTTATTTTGCAAGAGACCCCCAGGTTTCGAGATATTGCATTCCAGTCCTTCCCAGGCGCGTGCAAGTCACGCGCCCTGGTGGGAAATTTCGATTAGGCCCAGGCGGTTTTTGTAATTGTCTTTTGGTGCTAAAAATTGAATATACAGTGTATATTTTTGTGGAAAATTGCATGTATGCCCTTGGATGTTTTGGATATTGCACATATACCCCTGCCAGGACTGTTTAATGTTTGGATATTTGTCCTAATTGTTTAAAATATCATTTCAAGTCCAAAAATTCCACAAAATTAGGGTTAGGCTCCTGTGCACGTGTACTTTAACGCATCTATTTAGTTTTGATTTTATTTTATTTTCATATTTATTAAAAATCAAAAACATCTATTTTGTGCATGTCTAGCTTAGAAAATACCAAAAAAATATTAAAAACCCTCCAAAAATTCCAAAAAAATCACCTAGTGTCTATTTTATTGTCTTTTAGTGTCCAAAATCATTAAAATTTCAAAAGAAAAACACCAAAAAAATAAAAACTCTCAAAAACTTCAAAAAAATATATAAAATAGTAGAAAAATCAAAAAAATTATAAACTCAGCTTCTGTTTATCCCTTATTTTGTTCTTTTCAGTAGAAAAATAGTGTGAAACATTTTTGGGTACTGGGTGCTATTTTTAAATTGCATTTTATTCACAGCCAGCCCTATTTCCCACTGTTTTGCCTTATTCAGTATTTAAAAATATCAAAAACATTTTGAAAAACCCTCAAAAATCACAAAAACAGTAGAAAACCTTAAAAATACCAAAACATTTTATTTCTGAATTTTTGAGCATTTTTGTGCATTTTTATAAATATCTTCCCTTTGCCTTTTCTTATATTGTCTTTACTTTCCAATATTGAAAAAGAAATACAAAAATATAAAATATAAAATTTAAAAATCAGAAAATCAAAAATCAAATACAAAATTAAAAATTAAAAATTAAATAAAAAAATAAAAATTAAAAACCCACAAAATTGTAGTTGCTTGTTTGCTTAGTGTAGACACCACACACTCACACACTTAGCATTTTTGCTTGAATTACACTGTTTGTTCCCTGTGTTCGAACTCTCTGCATACTTGACACTATACACCATTTGTGCAGAGTTAAAAATAAATTTAACTCCACATTATTCTAATTTATTGATCTTTAGTGTGGGTTAATTGTTGACTTTAGTCCGGATTTAGTGTGGTCACCACACCGACTAAGTTCACGCTTTGTGTTGAACTTAAGACCACCAATTTTCGGCTAAATCAAATGGCGTCGTTGCCGGGGAGCAACAGCTTGTAGTTCACATTTTGTTGATTGTGTGATTGTTTACATAGCATTGTTTTTCATCTCTTACATTTTGATATATCTTGTTGAGCTGTCTGACCATCTCTTTTCTTTGTCTTCTTGCGAGGGACCGCGGAGCGAGGCGGATCGCCTAGGCGACCCGACGCAACCTTGGGACGTGGAGCCGGCTATTCTTTAGCCAAGCCGGCAGGAGAGAGCAAGGAGTGAGAGAGAGAGAGAGTGATTAGATTAGTTTCATTTATTTTTGGTGAGAGAGTGATTTATTTAATTTGTAATAATACAGGTACACTTGGACTTGGACACTTAGACATTCGGGCCTAACTTCCGGGTGTTTGTTCACCTGGGGGCTCACCGCGGATTTTATCGCGTTTCATCGCAGTCATTTTCCGGTTTTGTTTCATTTTTCACTTTCTTTTGTGGATTGAGCTCTTAGTTATAGGTCTGCTTGATTCGATTAGAATAGGTCCAAACACCTAATTATACTTGCATGCTCCTATAGATACGTATTTGAACTTAGACTAATTAAACAGTTAGTTAGCAGCTTCCAAATCCACGCGCCGCGAGCTCACACCCCGAACAAGCGCTTCTCCTACCCCAAATGTGTTGGGCAGAGGAGGGGTGAGCCTAGACCGGACACTCGGATTAGGAGTTGCTAGCTAGCTTGTGGTTCTTCACGCTAGCAGTTGCCTGTACTAGGACGATTTCCGCCTTGCATTTCGCCATATAGATTAGGTTTAAAAATTCTGCTTTGCATCCCGCATGGAGAGAGCTGGATCCGCTGTAAGTCCTCTTACTTTGCACGCATCATCTAGGCACAAAGGTGAGATTTCCACCTTGGTGTCGACTTGCACGGCTTTTCCGACTCTATTCTCCCTCTGTTTTTGGAACAAAGTAGGATAAAGGAAAAACACAAAAACCGTTAGGCGCTTGTTTGAATTGACTCAAAAGAAGCGATAACACCAAAAAAATTAAAAAAGGGACTGCTAAAGAAAACTTGACCAAAATAAAATCGGTAATTGGATTCATTGCTTGGGGAGAGTAACACCCTCACTTGTTTTCAGGTTGCATGGGAAGGTCTCCTTCCCAAGTGAGGTGAGCGCTTCGTAAGGATTAGAGCCCAAAACCCAACTTGTGGCTGCCTTGTGTATCGCCTGGATTTCCGAAGTATTGGCGCTACTATCGTACGTAGTCGAGTAGGGACTTGGTCGCCATTGGTGACTCACTCTTGTGTGAGCGCCGACCTTGTCCGAAGTACCGAGCCTAGGCCACGCCTTCACGGGTGTGTCTGTCTCACCGGCTGCGTCCGAGTAGGATCTTGCACGCTCACGGGTGATTCCGTTGCGAGCGAGGTCCAAAGTATCGGTTTCGCCTATCGGCTTCCTCTCTCTTTCTTTTGGCTGAGTAGGGATCCAGGAAGGGTTACAAGGAACCTTAAAAAGCGCAAGTTACAGGTTACACAGGAGGAGGACAAGTACGGGACACTTTCCTGGCAGTACTCTCTCTCCTATAGGCGTAGCGCTCTAAGGACTCGTGAAAAGATAAATACCTGAAAAACAAGCTAAAAACTGACAAGATAAAAGCCGAACCTTCACGGCTTCACGAGTTGAGTTGGTGAACTTACCCTTGCTTCGTGTTTGATTGTTAGATTTATTAAGGTCAAGATCAAAAACACGCACAATTGTGCACAATTTTGTTGCATTTTCATTTTCTTCTTTTCTTGCATTATCTCCACTCTTTCCGAATAATCAAGATGATGGGACGAAGATCTCTTAGGCCGACTTGTCGGCACCGCTATCCAGCACTCCTCCTTATTCCTCTAGGACAACTCGGAGAGTCCGCTCTCCGAGCCTGAGTTCACATCCACCCTGTTCCCCCTCGACCACCCTTCCCATTCTCCTTCCCTCAGTCCAATTGTGTCAGAATTCAGTGCATCGCAGAGCTCAGCTCATTCAACAGCACCTGAAATGGCCTCTTTTGCATTTTCAGAGAATCAAGCAATGGCAGACAGAGGCGAGCACCAAGATGATCACGATCACCTCCGTTCATTATTGATCAAGCGGCCATCAACAATTCATTGCTAGCGTCCCTGGAAAATATGCAGAGATAGATCCGCGACCAGGGAACATTCATGGGTGATTTGATGAGAGAGATTGCACAGCTGAGAGAGAACAGACATGGAGGAGGCGGTGGCGGAGAAGGAGGAGGGACCCGATGCAGGGAGGCGATCCGGATGGTGAGCGACCGCCACAGACTATCATGAGGGAACTACACAACCCAGCTTCGTCCCTCAACTCACCGGTGGATCAGACTCCCGCCAATCCACGGAGACTTCGAGCTTCGGCACCACACGATCCAGCTTCTTCCCAAGTTCCATGGGCTGTCGACCGAAGAGCCGCACCTCCATCTCCAAGAGTTCGAAATGATATGCAGCACTATCCACGATCGGGTTATTGACCGAGGACACTATCAAGATGATCGCCTTCCCGTTCTCATTGGTTGATCGAGCCGCATATTGGCTCAAGCATCTAGGGCGATTTGTCGACACTTGGGCAGATCTCCGGTCCGTATATTTGAAGAAATACTATCCTCTCGGCCGGACAAACGCAGCTCGAGCCATGATTAGCAATTTCGTCATGATCCCAAATGAACAGTTTCCATGAAGCATGGGATCGATTCAGAGAGCTCATAGACCGGTGTCCACATCACGATATCTCCAAGCCCCACCTGGTGCAGAGTTTCTTCTGTGGGCTGACACCGGAGCTGCAGGGGCTTGTGAACGCCTCTTGCGGTGGGTCCTATTTCTCCAAGGGAGAAGACGACGTCTGGGCCATCTACGAAGGCATGGCAGAGAACTCTACAGTGATGACCCAGGCCAGAGTCTACACTCAGCAGAAGCCCCCGCAGGGAGCGGGATCATTTCAGAGGATCGCTCGCATCGATGCGGTCCCAGCACAACGTCGGTAGCCGCAGCCCAAGCAGAATCAGCAGCAGCCGACATGGGCATCATCAGTGAAAAGTTGGACCGCATGGAGATCCTTGAAAAGAAGCAGAACCAAGGTCTAGACCAGATGGACCTTCTCACAAAAACCATGAGTGACCTGAAGACTCAAATTCTATGTATTCAGGAGCACAAGCCCATTCCCAACAGCCTCCCAGGTCACAGGTTGCTTTCCAGCAGCAACAATCCCAACCAGGAACTCCACCTCATACCGCCAGGTGAACCATATCCAGGCGGAGCCGGTTCCATTGTTGCAGTACCATCCAGAGCAACCGCCATCTCAGGAGACGCAGATGGTGGTGTTTTCAGCCGGAGCAGCCGCTGGCAGTTCTTCCCCCACCTTCCTTCGAGCAGGAACCGTTGATGGAAGTCAACGGGATTTGGTATGACCGCTACCCTCAGCCCGCAATTCGTAGGGACCATCCCGGATTCCGTTGGGGTAATGGTGGTTCCTCGTCCCAACAACATCCCCCTGCTCAAGGACAGCAGAGCAGCCTGCCACATCAGAACAACCAGCCACCACAGTATCAGAGTGGTCCTCGTCCCGCCTATCAGGGACAGCAGTGGAGGCAGCGACAGCCGCCTCAGCATTCTTATGCCCAGCCTCCCCCCAGTATCAGCAGCAACACCAGCAGCAGCAGCCCCATTTCCAGCAAGGACAGCCATCCGGTTCTCAGGGTCCAGCCTATGAGAACCCAGCCCTTGATGATCTTGCCCGCTTGCTATCTGAACAGCGAGCATCTTTCAGGCAAGAAATGGATGAGTTCCGGCAGGAAATGCGGGAAATCATCAAAGGCAAGGCCGCCATACCCGCTCAGATCGAACCAAACCCTAATAATTTAAAAAGAAAATCTGAGCAGGTAGAGTCCACAGAGGATACCTCTCCTAGTGATTATTTGAGTGACATGTCTTATTCCTATTATGATGCTGATTTTGTTACTACTAGGAGCGGTAGGATGCCAGCCGGCGGCGCCTCTTCTGAGCGACAACCAGATGCTGAACCAGGAGCGCCAGAGGGGCAGAGGAGCGGTGCTGATGCCGCCAATGATGATGTTGAAGATGGTGGTGCTGAGGCCACCAATGATGGAGTCCAGGACAACGGTGCTGATGCCGTTGTGATACCAGATGCAGACGGTGGTGCTGATGCCACCATTTTAGGAGATGAACCAGAGCGCGGTGCTGATGCCGCGAAGACAGGTGCTAGTGGTGGTACTGAGGCCACCACATCCACTTTTGTTGAGCCATCTGTGATGTCACCACATTTTGTATCTAGAGACTGTGGGAAGAAAAACAAAAGCAAAAATATGAATAAAGGAAAGGTTTCTGTTCAAATTACGGATCCATATGTGTTGAATGATGATGATTGTATGGATTCTCCGTCTTCACAGGCACAGGGACCAATTCCTAGTCCTCCATCTGAGGAGGCCCCTACCATCCCCTTCCCAGAGGCACTCCGCCGAGCGAAGGGGAATAAAAAAGAAAATCCTAAAAAGAATCAGCAGGTAGAGTTCGGCAATGAAATGATTGACAGATTCCATATTCAGCTGACTCTACGAGAAGCGTTTGAGCATATCCCCTTCTTCAAGAAGAATTTGAAAGAAACAACTACTGTCCGAAGGAAGAAGAGGCACAGAGATCAAATCCATATGCTCACGCATAACACTTGCTGCGCCATTCAGAACACATTGCCAGCCAAGCGACCAGACGCAGGAGCTCCCTATGTCAGATGCGAGATTCAGGAGCAGCAGTTTGATCGTACTCTATTAGACAGCGGCTCTTCAATTAACCTCCTTCCGGCAGCCTTACTCAAGCAGTTCGAGTTTGGCCCTCTTCTTCGAAGCAGAACCGTCCTTCAGTTTGCTGATAGGTCGATTAAGAGGCCGAAGGGGTTATTGAAAGACGTGGTCGTTACTATTCAGGGCCTGAAATTCCCCGTGGACTTCGTTGTGTTGGACATGGAGATCCCTGAGTCGGTAACTGATGCCCCCATCATTCTCGGACGTCCATTCTTGGCCACAGCCAAGGCGGTGACCGACCATGATAGCGGGAAGGTATGCTTTCGCGTAGAGGGCGAAACCATACAAATAGAGACGATCGAAGAAATCAGAGCCAGAGAGGCAGAATGCTCAGAGCAGTCCAGCGAAGCCGAGCAGATGACAGAAGAGGAGCTAGACATCCACCAGGTTTGTGACTTTGAGATGACTGATGATGAATCCAACTGGAAAGATCCCGTAGCACCGACCCTCGCCTTGCCTACAGATTCACTGTATCTCAAGCTCATGGCAGTCGAGAGCCGGGAGAGCACAACCTTGGATGAAGATATCTCTGAGGCTGACAGTGTTGTGATGAGTGGTGCTGAAGAATTTCAATCTTGCTCATCGTCTTCTGATCCCTCGGATTCAGACATTGACTGGGATGACTTTGATGATTATTTGCCTTGTCTGATTCCTTCTGAGCCGACAGCCATGACAGAGTGCGAGCCAGTGCAGTTGATTGATGAATCATCGGGCCGCCCTTCGTCAGAAATTCATGCAGTGCGAGAGTTCTCACATGCAGACCTGGTAGCATTTACACAGACATATCAGAAACCAGATCTGCCACCTCCCAGTTGTCCAGAACGAAAACCTCTGCCGCAGTCAATGAAGTACAGATTCCTTGCTGGAGAGCCAGAAATGCACCCAGTCATTATCTCAACAGATTTGACTGGAGAGCAAGAATCTCGTCTGATGGAGGTTCTTGAAAGGAACCGCAAGGCAATCGGTTGGAGTATAGCTGATCTCCAGGGGCTGAGTCCAAATCTTTACTCTCACCACATCTATCTTGAAGATAATGCTAAACCGTCGCGTGAGTTCCAACGACGGCTGAACCCGAATCTTCGAGACGTAGTCATGAAAGAAATTTCCAAGTGGTGGAGCGCCGATTTCATCTATCCCATCTCCGACTCCAAATGGGTTAGTCCACTCCATGTGGTACCCAAGAAGACGGGTATCACTACAGTTGTCAATGAGTCTGGAGAGGAGATCGCTACCAGAGTACCAACTTCTTGGAGGGTCTGTGTGGACTACAGACGATTGAATGAGGCCACCAAGAAGGATCACTTCCCGCTTCCTTTCATTGATCAGATTATCGAGCGGTTAGCCGGGAACATGGCCTCAAATTTCAGTGAAATTCAGTCGAATTTCTGTCGAATATCGATATCCTGTGGAAATCGAAATTCTACCGAAATGGCCGAAATGACCGAAATATGGAGGTCCTAGTAAAAAAATAACCGAAATGATCGAAATTTTGGTCGAAATTCAACCGATATTCGATCGAAATTCTGTTTCGGTCGGCTACCGAAATGTTGACCGAAACCGACATTTAGGGCCTTGGCCGGGAAGAGTCATTACTGCTTTCTTGATGGGTACTCTGGATATAATCAGGTGGCCATTGCGCCCGAAGACCAGGAGAAAACGACATTCACCTGTCCGTTTGGGACTTATGCTTTCAGACGGATGCCCTTTGGTCTATGTAACGCTCCGGCGACATTCCAAAGGTGCATGTTGTCCATCTTCTCGGACATGGTGGGTGACTGTTTAGAGGTCTTCATGGATGACTTCTCGGTCTATGGCGACGGGTTCGACGCTTGTCTTGACTGCCTAGACCGTGTGCTGAAGCGCTGCATTGAGGTCAATCTTGTCTTATCCTGGGAGAAGAGTCATTTCATGATGACTCAAGGGACGATCCTTGGTCATATCGTCTCCAACAGGGGCATGGAGGTCGATCCGGCTAAGGTGGACATCATCAGAAAACTCAATCCGCCGTCTAACTTGCGTCAGTTACGGTCTTTTCTGGGGCATGTCGGTTTCTACCGACGGTTCATTCAGGACTTCAGTCGCATTGCCCGACCGCTTACTGATTTGCTGACCAAAGACACCGAGTTTATTGTTAATGATAAGTGTCTTGAAGCATTTGAGACTCTCAAAAATATGGTTGTTTCAGCTCCTGTCCTTCAGCCACCCGATTGGTCTCTCCCATTCGAGATCATGACGGATGCTTCAGATTTTGCCGTTGAGGCTGTGCTTGGACAGAGGAGGGATGGTTTACCGTTTGCCATTCACTACGCCAGCAGGACTTTGGACGCCGCGCAGCGGAATTACACTGTGACTGAGAAAGAAATGCTGGCCGTAGTCTTCGCTCTTGATAAGTATCGATCATATATTCTCGGATCTAGAGTAACAATCTACACTGATCACACCGCCATCCGGTACTTAATGGCTAAGAAGGATGCCAAAGCACGTCTCACCAGATGGATCCTTCTACTCCAGGAATTTGATATTGAGATTAAGGACAAGCCTGGAGTCAAGAATGTGGTGGCGGATCATCTCTCCAGATTGGAGAATCTTGAGGAATCTGAGCCCAGCGCACCTATAACAGAGACATTTCCAGATGAGGCGATCTTGGCTGTCACCTCACTCCCATGGTATGCTGACTTTGTAAACTATCTTGTTGCCAAGACAGTCCCTCAGGGTTGGCCCAGGCAGAAACTTGAGACCTTCCTAGCTAAGGCCAAGTTTTACCATTGGGAGGATCCCGTCCTTTATCATGAAGGAGGGGATAGTATCTGGAGGAGGTGCATTCCTCAGGAAGAGCAGCATAGCGTCCTCACATACTGCCACAAGCTTGAGGCAGGAGGACATCATTCTGGAAAAAGGACAGCACAGAAGGTGCTTCAATCCGGCCTATGGTGGCCTACTCTCTTCAAGGATTCTGATGAGTTCGTGAAGAGATGTACTGATTGTCAGAAAATGGGAACCTGCGGACAGAGAGACATGATGCCCATGCAACCCATTCACTTCTGTGAGGTTTTTGATGCATGGGGGATTGATTTCATGGGCCCATTTCCTAAGAGTCAGGGATTCGAGCATATTTTGCTCGCTGTGGATTATGTCAGCCGATGGGTTGAGGCCATCCCCGCCCGAGCCGCAGATGCTAAAACCGTATGCAAATTTTTGAGGAAAAATATCATTTCACGGTTCAGAGTACCTAGAGTCTTGATTTCAGACGGGGGGTCTCACTTCATCAATGACAAAGTCAGGGCCCTTGCAGACGAGTTCGGCATTGACCATCGGGTTGCCACTCCTTATCACCCTCAGACTAATGGTCTTGCCGAAGTTTCGAACAGGGAGATAAAGATTATCTTGCAGAAAGTTGTCCGCCCAGACCGAAAGGATTGGTCACAGCTTTTGGACTCGGTCTTGTGGGCTTATCGGACTTCTTTCAAGAATCCATTGGGAACATCTCCCTTTCGTCTCGTCTATGGCAAGCCGTGCCATTTGCCAGTGGAGATCAAGCATAAATCTTTTTGGGCAGTTACTGAGTTGCTTTTAGATCCCGAGAGTATAGGAGACCAGAGAAGAGCAGAATTGGCAGCCCTGGAGGAATTGAGAGATACAGCCTTCTCCAACAGCCTACAGTACAAAGAGAAAGTGAAGACATGGCACGATTCACATATCAGCCATAAACAGTTTGAGACAGATCAGAGAGTATGGTTGTTTGATTCAAGGCTAAAGTTATTTCCAGGGAAGTTACAGAACAAGTGGAAAGGACCGTATGTGGTCAGGAAGGTACATGACAATGGCAGCATCGACATATCTGAACCGTCATCTTCCTCTACCTTCCGCGTCAATGGTCAACGCTTGAAACTATATCTTGATCATGATCCGCCGACCATTGACGTTGCCCCCATTCTTCTGGTATGAGATGTGTCCCTTGACTCTCATCATCTGCATTTCATACATGGTGATCAACTCTATTCCCCGTTGTACAAATCCATCTGTTTATATCATTCTGTTGTCTGTTAATTTATCTTCTTATTTTCTTCTTTTCTTCTTTTCCTTTTCTATCTTCTTTATCTATCAAAAAGGTGCCGCCCTTGTAGACAGTTCTCCATACTTAGGACATACTTTGTCCTAAGTATAGGGGGGTGTGCACCCCGAGTTTTTCTATTCTTTTCAATCCTCTCCATTGTCTCCTCTTCTTGTCTATACTTAGGGATATCTTACCCTAAGTATAGGGGGAGACAGTTTGAGTACGATCTGTTCATTCCCACCCTTGACCCTCCCTGCATTGTGTACAGTCTGCTATACTTAGGATTATTTGATCCTAAGTATAGGGGGGACGGTCAACTTCTCATTCATTTATTCATCTATTATTCCTTTATTCTTTAGACTTGTCTATACTTAGTACGAGTTATGTCTTCTCTTTTCTCTCCGATCTATGAGGACATAGCTCAAGCTAAGTATAGGGGGGTCGTATATACTACGTATATACTTTAGCCATAACTCGTACTTTCGTATTTTCCTAATATATATGGCCAATAATTCTTTAAAATTCATTAAAAATTCTTAATAAAAAGATGTGGTTATTCCTCAAATTCTTTTTGTATTTACTGATTAATAAATCAGGTGAAAATGTTTTTTGCAAAATGTTTGGAAAATAGTTTGAAAATCTTTGTGAACATCTATTGAAAACTATTTTTGAAAATATTTTGTTTCGTGTTTTCAACCTGTGTGAAAATGTGTGTTTTGTAAAACTTCTTTTCTTTCTGTGAAATAAAAATATTTGAAAAATGATTTGCAAAATGGTTTGAAAAATGGTTGCAAAAACGATTTGAAAAACCTATATATACTGTTTTGAAAACCTTTGCAAAATGATTTTCAAATGTGTGAAAAATGTTTGTAAAAACTATTTTGGACTATAGTTTTCAAAAATTGTGTGCAAATTGTTTTCAAATAAGTTTGAGGAATATTCACATCACACCAAAAATCCACTATATATATATATATGTATAAAATTGACCACTTACCCTTGTAAATTCTAAAATCCACTTCTTGTAGATATAAGAAGCACTCCCATGTACATATTTTAACCTAGTTTTCAGCCAAAACTTTTTCTTTTCAAAATTCCCAAAAACATTTGCAAAATTAAAATCCAAAAACATTTGAAAAATCTTTTTGAAAAATACAAAAAATGCATCTGCAGATGCATGCATCATATTTTCAAAAACCCATAAAAAGTTCAAAATCTTTGAAAATTGCATCACAAAAATATTTTCTGCATTGCATTGCATAGCATTCGCATTTTTCGGATTGAGTTTGATAGTTGAACGAGTCTAAGTAAAATCCGGAGATTGGAGCTTGACTGGACCTTATAATCTACCTAATAATAGGAACCTTATAGGAACTGGGTTTGAGGTACTTCAGGTCTAGTTGACTTAATTCTTTGAGGATCACGAGACTTGGTTCAATGGATTCTTGACTGCCTAAGTAGAGTATTTCGGAGCACACGCACGACTCTTGTTGATAATGACCTAACTTGGACACTTGCACCTTTCACATGGCTCAACTCAGTTGGAGTGGTGAGGGGATTGGATTTGCCGGTATGAGACGCACACAAGTGGAAACATTTGTCCTCCTCTAGGGAGGGAAGTGCACCCCAACCCGTCCAGTGATTAGGAAGTCTAAAGACAGGAGGCTGTGGGTTGCGATAAAGCTTCAAAAGAGGGATAGTCTACTGGCTCAAGAGGAAAAACTCCTTATGTAAATGCTGCTGTATATAGTATTAAAAAAAAATGTTCAGGCATGCACACAAATAAAAAGCCTGCAAGTATACAAAGTCAATAAGCAAGCTTGAGTTCCAAAGTCATATCATGTGAGCCTGCAGCAGGATGACTTGACTACACTGGTCTTGCATCCAAGGATAGGTAGCTACACTGGCTACCGTCCATTCTTCTCTTCACCCCCTCCTCTTGAGCTGGTTGCCACTTGAACTTAGAAGGGAATACCCCGCTCCTCGAGGATGGAGTTGCTGGATTGGGGAATCATTGGGTTGTCGTACTGGAGAAGTCAGTTTCTTTATCATTCTAGTTGGGGAGAGCCACCATCACTTACACTGTACAAGTCAGATTCATAGTCGTAAGAGTTTGCGTATGAGTTGGAATATTTCTGACCTGGCTATTGAGGAGACTTGAACAGAGTTTTGGGATTCTCAAGGACTGTTGGATTTCAAACACGGTTCTCATTAAGGTTCTGCCCGCACTAAATTTCCAAAGGTCCAACTTAAGCTCCAAACTTTGATTTTGCGAAGACAAGTTTGATAATCAAATAAAATCCAAGTTCTTCTTTTTCTTTTCTTTCTTTTCTTTTTGCACTTATTGCATAAGTGTTTGCTAGGGACTAGCAAAGGTAAAGTATAGGGGGATGATGAATCCACATTTCATCATCTTTATTCTATCATTTTGGCACCAAAAACCCTAGCAAATGCCTGAAAATAGCATTAAATAGAGCATCTTAGCATTCATGCATGTGCATCTAAACAGTGTGTAAATTACTGTAATTAAGGCCAAAATTATAGAATAAATAAAGAAAAGAAAAAGAATAAAATATTGTAAATATTTTATGACCCAAAACCCCCGAGACCTAGGCATCTTGATGAATAGGTCGACAAGGAATAAAGTAGGGGGAGATAAGGTCAGCATTACAGAGAAAATACCTAGACTTTTTATTCATTCTTTATTCATTTTGGGACCTATTTTTAGTTCCACCTTTTATACATCAAATAAAGAAACTTTGTACATGAAAGTTGTAGATAAGTTCATAAAGAAAAATACAAAATTGATTTCACAGGAAAAGAATGTACAGACAAAAAGATATGGTCTGAATAAGAATCCAAAATCCCAACTTCCCAGACCCGTATCTCACAAACGACAACTCCAAATGCATCAAACTCACCTTTAATTGTATATAGAATAAAATAATCTATCCAATGGCAGTGGTTTCGCATTTGGCGGAGCTACGGTCTGAAAGTTGAGTTTTGGACACCTATTGTATACTTGTACTGAATAAAATATTCAATTTATTCTTTATTCATTATTTATTCATTTTTTATATTTTTATAATTTTGTAAATATTACTTATAATATATATGTGCATTAAAATTGAAATAAAATGCAAAGAAAAATAAAAATAAAAATACTTGTATAAAGACTACATAGGTGTACTGCATCTACTTATACCTATATAAAATACACTTGTATTTTATTAAATATATAAAAAATCTCAGAAAAATAAAATAAAAATATACTTATGTATATAAAAGTATGTTATAATTTTAAAAAATCATAAATAAAAATAATAAGATTAAAAATACATAAAATAAAATAAAATATTAAAATACATAGGTATTATACCTATATAGGGTTAAAAAGGTAACTTGTAAAAATATAAGTCATAAAAATAAATAAAAATCAGAATTAAATACTACATAAAATTTTGAACATTTTTTATTTTATAACTTTTATTTAATTCGGCCATTTAATATTTTAAATTGATTTAATAAGACTTTTTTCCAGGGTTTTTCCTGGTTGGTCCACGTGGACCAACCAGGAGGCCAGGACTGTTGACCTAGGTCAACAGTCTGACCTACACCCTGTAGCCTTTGTCAGAACCATCTTTGACCCCATGTTCACCAAATTTTCGAGGCGCGTTCTTTCACCCTTTGAGCTCGAGTCCTTCTGCAAACTTTTTCACCTACTATCCCTCTTGCTCGCCCAAGGATCGTCTTGGGCTGAGAGCCTCTGAATCGAGCCAGCCGCCTCGTTCTTTCAACCTCCATCGTCAACCATACTTAAGGTCCTCCTTGACCTCCCTTTGAATTTGAACCGCATTTCATCCAGTTTTCCCCCCTCTTTGGAGTCGCTCAGCAACGTGGAGGTGACAGCTCTTCGTCTGCACCTTCGAAGAGGCGGAGGCACGCGAGCTGGGCGTGTTCCACCATCACCTCTGGCGGGTACCCCCGTGAGGTATTCACCCTCTGGCCTTTGGCTATTGAGGCTGCCATTTGTCCCATTTTTATCGTCATTTTCTTCCTGTTAGTGTTAGGATCAGTTCGCCCTTAAATCCATCGTCAAATCCTTCATCGCATCCTTCCACAGATCACCTCGCCGGAGCGCAACTCCGGCAAGCCGCCATCTCGCCTTTCGTTCCTTTTCGAGAGCCCCCAGAGGTCGAGGCATTTTGCCCTCGACCTCTCTAACTTTTTGGTGCAGGTATTGAAGCCTATCGAAGGGTCTGGAGTAAATTTTGCTCCCTCGCCGGAGCACCTGGGGTCTTCCAACTCCGCCACCTCCGTGCGAGAGCACCGGCGACCGCCGGTGGCTTTTGTTGCTCCCAGACGTCAGCTGACACCTGCAGGAGCGTCCTCGACCGATTTGCAAGCCCGATCGTCCCCGTAGCTGGACGGAGGAGCTCGGAGAAGTTCGCCCAACCGGAGCTCCTCCGAGTTCTTCCCTCTGCTGCCAGAACCGTCGGATCCAGGAGGAGCCCCAGATCGCATGGGAGCCGTTAGATCTCCCCACGTGCCTGCCGTCCGATCATCGGAGGAGATCTAATCCAGACCGTGCATCGCCCAACCGTCATCGGGCGCCCTGGTGTTGCCACGTGGATAAGTGGAGTGCTTCCCGCCGTTGGATCGCCCATCGCCTCCCAGCCGTAGGATGCGCGCCACGCGTCACCTGCAGAGCGCCTTAGCGAGGGTATTTTGCACCCCCACCCTCGCAACTTTTGTATTTACTTTTTAGTCTTTAAACTTTTGGTTGTAGTTTAAATATTTTGTAATATTTGCGAAGAGGCCCCCAGACTTTCGATATTTGCAGCCAGGTCCTCGCCACGTCACCTCACGTGACCAGTTCACGTGAGGGGGTGGGCATTTTGCAGAGGACCCCTCGGTCTCTTGTGTATTTCATTTTAGTCCCATAACTTTCGTAGCAAGTGTAATATTTTTGGTTATTTTGCAAAGAGACCCCCAGGTTTTCGAGATATTGCATTCCAGTCCTTCCCAGGCGCGTGCAAGTCACGCGCCCTGGTGGGAAAATTTCGATTAGGCCCAGGCGGTTTTTGTAATTGTCTTTTGGTGCTAAAAATTGAATATACAGTGTATATTTTTGTGGAAAATTGCATGTATGCCCCTGGATGTTTTGGATATTGCACATATACCCCTGCCAGGACTGTTTAATGTTTGGATATTTGTCCTAATTGTTTAAAATATCATTTCAAGTCCAAAAATTCCACAAAATTAGGGTTAGGCTCCTGTGCACGTGTACTTTAACGCATCTATTTAGTTTTTGATTTTATTTTATTTTCATATTTATTAAAAATCAAAAACATCTATTTTGTGCACTGTCTAGCTTAGAAAATACCAAAAAAATATTAAAACCCCTCCAAAAATTCCAAAAAAATCACCTAGTGTCTATTTTATTGTCTTTTAGTGTCCAAAAATCATTAAAAATTTCAAAAGAAAAACACCAAAAAAATTAAAAACTCTCAAAAACTTCAAAAAAATATATAAAATAGTAGAAAAATCAAAAAATTATAAACTCAGCTTCTGTTTATCCCTTATTTTGTTCTTTTCAGTAGAAAAATAGTGTGAAACATTTTGGGTACTGGGTGCTATTTTTAAATTGCATTTTATTCACAGCCAGCCCTATTTCCACTGTTTTGCCTTATTTCAGTATTTAAAAATATCAAAAACATTTTGAAAAACCCTCAAAAATCACAAAAACAGTAGAAAACCTTAAAAATACCAAAAACATTTTATTTCTGAATTTTTGAGCATTTTTGTGCATTTTTATAAATATCTTCCCTTGCCTTTTCTTATATTGTCTTTACTTTCCAATATTGAAAAAGAAATACAAAAATATAAAATATAAAATATAAAAATCAGAAAATCAAAAATCAAATACAAAATTAAAAATTAAAAATTAAATTTAAAAAAATTAAAAATTAAAAACCCACAAAATTGTAGTTGCTTGTTTGCTTAGTGTAGACACCACACACTCACACACTTAGCATTTTTGCTTGAATTACACTGTTTGTTCCCTGTGTTCGAACTCTCTGCATACTTGACACTATACACCATTTGTGCAGAGTTAAAAATAAATTTTAACTCCACATTATTTCTAATTTATTGATCTTTAGTGTGGGTTAATTGTTGACTTTAGTCCGGATTTAGTGTGGTCACCACACCGACTAAGTTCACGCTTTGTGTTGAACTTAAGACCACCTATTTTCGGCTAAATCACTACCCTAAGAGGTATACGTGAGTAGTGAGTGGTGCCTCAGATACGCCCAAACTGTTGTAGATGAATGTAAGGTCCTTCAGTGGCGTTTCCATAGAAGGTGGGTAGGAGCGCCATTAGCTGAGGCTTCAACTTAAAATGGGCATGGATTGTAGGAATTTGGACCCATTCAGTAACTTGTCCCGCCCCAGGATTATATGTTTCTTTTAGAGTCGTCTCAGGCCGCTCTACTCTAGGCTCATCTGGGTCTCCACCGCCTCCACGTTCGAGATTTTCATCAAATCCTCCTTGATTTTCTCCCCTTCTCCTGAAGTCATTAAGCATTTCTTGGAAGGTGACCTATGCTAAGGCCTGATCCGTGAGCTATTGCTGGATTGCCTAAATAGAGACAAGGATCAGAGCGTTCACTATATTCTGATCCAGTTGTTAACTCTGATATGGCTGAGGTGGTGGCCACGGTCCCTTCCCTTTTCCTTCAAGAGCCATTTCTTTCTCTGATCCTGAGTCCGACTCTACCATAATTTTGGGCTTCAGATTGGTCTCTTGATGTGCAAATGGAGTAATGCCCTGCTCAGTCTATGTGGAGGCAGCATAAGTAGCAAATCAATCTGTGTTGAGGTCAACATAGAATTTCATTAAGGATGGTTGCATATATGGAGTGAAATCAATTGCCATCCAAAATGGACAGGTTTCAGGACTAGAGTGGTTCCGATTTATTAGAGAAGATGGGGAGTCTGGAGATCGATTCACGGAGTCTGAATTGGATTCTCGGTAATCGCCCAAATTATTAGAGGTGACGAGTGCATGGAATTGATGTTGGTGTCGGCAGGGTCCCGACTAAGCCATCCATGTATCACCATCTCGATGGTCAATAGGGGATCAAAATAGGAAGAATGATACGGAGGTCAAATAAGAAATAAAGGGAGTGTAAAAAAGTAGAAGACTCCAAATGAGCAGGAGGTCAAATAGGGAATTAAAGAAAGTGAGAAAAAGGCACACACTGTGCATGACTGATCTTTGGATCATAATCTAATTCAAACAAACACAAATTAAGTATCGGTTCACTTACTCAATACATGTGAAGCCGTAATAGTTTGGCTATTTTTATCTTTTCAATTATATTATTATTTTCAGGCAATCTTATAACAAGTCCTTAAGTACGCTAATTCTGTAGGAGTGTATGTACTGCCAGGCGACTGCTCCATACTTGTTCCACCTCCTTTGTAACTTGTGATCTGCATGCTTAAAGGTCATTGATCTCATACCTGCGTGGCTACTCAGCCAAAGAAATAGAAACGAAGACAATAGGCAAAACCAATACTTCAGACCTCACTTGCAATGGAATCACTCGTGAGCGTGCAAGGACCTACTCGGACGTAAACTGATGAGACATACACACCCGTGAGGGTGGTCTATCTCAGTACTTAAGACCATGTCGGATGCTCCATAAAAGGAGGGAACATTGTGCTCGTCTAGGCCCTACACGGTCACGTACGATAAAAGCAACAATACTTCTCCAACCCAGGTGACAACCAAGGCACCACAGATCAAGATTTGAGCTCTTATCCTTAGCGGGTCACACCTCACTCAGTCTGGAGTGTACCTGAAAATAACGTGGGCTTTATGAACCCCAAACAATGAATCGTTCGCCACGAATTTTAATTAAGGTCAAGTTTACTTAGTAGCCCCTTTTTTAATTTTTGGGTGTTTAACTTTTTTTTTGAGTATTTTCAGAGCAATCTGCCTAACATTTTTTTGTATTTTTTATGTCCTAAGTGATATAAACACAAAGGAGAGGAGACGGAAAAGCATTGCAAGTCATCACTAAGGTAGAAATCTTACCTTAGTGACTAATGATGCATGCAAAGATAGAATTACTTACAGTGCTTCCTAGCTCTCTCCATGCGGGATGGCAGGAGAATTGAAATATTTACACTATATGGTGATATGCAAAAGCGTGAAAATATCCTAAACAATAGCTGCTATTATCGGGAAGAACCAAATGCCAATCACTAAAAAATGGATCTTAGTGTCCGATCTTGGAGACCACTCAGTGCTCGCCACAACGGGTCCTGCAAGTGCTGTATGAGGTCTCTCATGTCTCATGGTTCCGAATTTAAGTAATTTGCAATTGATTTTGGACTAAGTCCAAGTGAGATAGACTATAGATGCATGCAATGTTGTTAGGGATTTGGACGTAGCTATCGAGTCAAGCAACCTACTATCTAAGGGATCACTCACAGAAACTAAATAGAAACAAAGACAGACAGCTCAAATCATGAGAAACAAAATAAGCAAAGGCGGTAAAAACACGAAAAATCTGATACGAGGCCCCCAAGTAAACAGACACCCGGGCACTGGACATCATGTAGTGTAGAGAGTAATGTCCAAATTAATTACAAATTATTTGCAAAAAAGTAAATCTCTCTCACTAAAAAATGGAAAAATGTTATACCCAATGCTACTCTTCTCCTCCTTCCCTTCTCTCCTCTCATGCTTTCTCCTGTTCAGCTCAAAAGAAAAAAGCTGACCTCCGCTCACCTCGAGTGCACCCACCTCCTAAAAGGTAATCCTCGTCAAGTGGTCCCTCGCTAAAAAGATCAAGAAGAAAATTTTGGTCAAAACAATCAAATAATTATCAAAGAATAAAATGCAAAAAAATGTGAAAAAATGGATAACTATATATACAAAAAGAATCTATTACAATCCGTTGCTCCCTGACAACGACGCCATTTGAAATAGATGATTCTCTGCTAGGGTCTAGAAGTTTCACAAGGCAAGATGTCCAATCGGTGCGGTGACCACTCATGAAAATCCGATCCAGTTCAACAATCAACCCACAATTAAATATAAGGAAATAAAGACAGTGTGGATCAAAATTTATTATAAACACTCCAATAAGAAGTGTATAGCGATAAGCAGAGTAGGGTGATGAACACAAGAAACATAATGTAGCATTATATATAATTTATAAATGAATAATATAAGTATATGTGTATATATAACTATGCGTAATATTTATCAAATAGTGTAGCAGAGTAGGCTCAAAAGTCACCCGCTAGGGAAAGCGAGTTTGATATAAGAAATAGGGGCAAGAGTGAGCATTATATATAGCTAAAAAAAGGTCTGAGTGAGGGCACATGTAGAGAGCAAGAGAAAAATATATTTTTATTTTATTTTTATTTTATGTTTTTGTATTTTGTAATTTGATTTTTTATTTTTTATTTTCTATTTTCTTTTATTTTTTATTGTATATATTTTCTTTTTCTTTTTTTAAAAATACAAAGTAAGTTATATATAATATATATACAATATAAGCTAATATATATTAATTAAAATAACTAAAAAAATATAAAATATGTTTTTGAGTTTCAATTATTTTTCACTATTTTATATTTTTTTAGATTTTTTTGCTAATTTTATACATTTTAAAATCAAAATTACCATTAACCAGGGTGTATTTAAATATCTGAAATAAAATGGAGATAAAAATACCAAAAAATATCAAAATTTCTCTAAATTAATTTTAATACATTAATAATAATATAGAGAAAATTTAGAAACATAAAATAATATTTTTAGGATTCTTAGGAATTTTATTGGTTTTTATAAATGTTTTTGGATCTTTTAACATTTTAAGAGTTTTCTTTTATAATTTTTAGTGATTTTTGGTTTGAAGGTTAACGATACTTAAATAAGCATAATATTTTTTGGAAAATCTTCAAAGTGATTTTGTAATATTTTTGGCTTTTTTAAGGCAAACATGGGCTAACTGTGCACTACTTGATTTTTAGAAAATAGAAAAAGGGTATAAAATGTAAAAACAATTATATAACATGATCAAGCATGCATTCAGGTAACTAGTCCTATTTATGGTAATTTTTAGTGCACAGAAACTATTTTTAATAAAAAGAATATAACACACAAAATTACTTGGCCTAGCAGGCGTATAATTATAATTAAAATTAAATGCAAGGGTAGCAGTGTAATTTAACCTAAAGTTTAACACTAATATGTAAACTTTATATATTAAACACAAAATAAAATAATCAACGAGGGTTTACACGCAATATTCACATCAATAAACGTGCACACCCACGTGACACTATTAGGGACAAAATCACAATATTTAAAGAGTTCAAGGGGGTACCTACAATTTATCTACAGACTTTTAAACTAGATAAAATATTTTATAGGACTTGATAGCAAATACAAAAAGGTAGAGGAGGTCTATAAAATTATACCACTTAAGCATCGGTGTCAAACCATCCAGAAGTCGATACGTGTCTGATCGAGCGGTCTTCCTTGTGTACTCCTTCATGGGAAATCAACGGTCCAGATTAGATCTGGATCGTTGTTCTTGATCGAACGGTGCTGAAGGGCTATGGAAGAACCCTCAAGAACATCACTCCGAAGAGATTTGATTCGTCGTTTTATGGTGCTCCAGCGATCGATCTCTCCTCCTACATGCCCAGCAGGTAGTCAGGCCTTCTCTGTGTGCAGCAGCAGTGTCTGATGAAGGTAAGAGGGCTCGAGATGCTTCAACGAGGTCAGACAACTTGGAGCAGCTCTAGGTAGGCGTTGAGGCTACATAGGCTTTGATACTCACACAAATCACAATCAAAATGCTCCTGGGTGCGAGGGCTACCTCCTCCACCCAAGAGTTGAACCAAACGATGGGGGGAGTGGAATGGATGCGGAGCTCTAGCGAGGTGGCGGTGGAGGGAGCTTGAATCCCAGATCCACGATGAATTTAGTTTGGATGAAGAGGGGAATCTATGGAGAACGTGAAGGGGAGTGAGATGGCATTGAAGTCGGGGTGGATCAACGACCAGATCATGGTGAACCGGACCTGGAGCTCGAGCTTCAAGAATTTGGGCATTTTTATTTCAGCGCTAATCATTCGATTAAACTATAAATTAAAGATGCAAAATTGAAATTACACTATATGATTATCTAAGAGCGACAGGAAAGATGGCTCAACTTGCCTGAGAGGCCAGGAGAAGAACCTGCCGGTAGTGCTTCGGCAGTGGCATGGATACACCTACTCCGCGAGCTCTCCTCGCTGCAAATCACGATCTTCACCAAGATGTCACCATGGAGAAGATTACAAGAAGATCTGAGGGGCTAAAGCTCAAAGAAAAGGGATCAAAAAGTCAAAATGGGTGAGGGGGGATATTTATAGGTGATTTTTTTATCAAGTTTCGAGGGATGATGGAATGCGATCGATCGGGGTTAGATGAAGATTCTAGGATGGGCGTGGATCTAGGACGAAGAGGGTACACGATAGTGGTAGTCTCGAGGGTAATGAGTGATGGAGGAGGCATGGAGAAATTGGCAAAGAGGCGACCCACGTGTTATCTGATAGGAGTTAGAGGGTAGGCCGAACAGTTGATCGGCGACCAACAAAAAAAGGCACCCTGTTGGTCCACGTAAACCAACCAGAAAATTCCAAGGTAAAAATGCCTTGGAAATTAAATATTAAATAGAATTTGATTTTATTATTTTTAGGGTCTAAAATAAAAAATATTTCTAATTTTTTGTAGTATTTTATATGCATTTTATTTATTTTTTAGAGGTGTTTATTTACAAATTATGTTTTAGGGTACATGTATAGGTATATTTACCTATGTTTTAGGTATTTTATTTTTATTTTGTGTTTTTAATTTTATTATTTTATTTTCTTATTATATATATTTATAACTATTTATAGGTAATTAAATATATTCTTATTATATTTTTCTGATATATTATATATAAATAGATGTATTAATTAAATAGGTATAACTATAGGTAATTCATCTATGTTTTTTATATACATCTTTTATTTTAGTATTTTCTTTATTATTTTATTCTTGTTTTAATATGTACATATATTATAAATAATATTGACAAAATTATAAAAATATAAAATTACAAAAATAATAAAGAATAAATAAAATGATTATTTTAATCAGGTATACTATACAATAGAGGTCCAAAACCTAACTTTCACACCTTAATTTCAAAAAATATGAAACCATCTTCATTAAATAACTTTTAAAAGTTATATAAAATTAAAGGTGATTTTGATAATTTTGAGTTTTTAATTGGGAGATATGGATCTGTGAAGTTTAGCTTTTGGAATTTTATTTCATGTATAAAATGTACACTGAATTTTATTTTTATGTGAAATGAATTTTGTATTTTTCTATATATTTGTATATATAATTCTCATACAAAGTTTTAATAATTGATGTGTAAATAATAAATAATAAAATAGGTCCCAAAAAGCAATTATTGGCCTACTTTATAGAGCGATTCATTCTACATTTTTTGTACAATTAGTCTCCATATCTCCCCCTACTTTATTCCTTATCGACTAAGTCATCATGATGATCGAGTCTCGGGGGCTACGGTCACTTCAATGTCCTTGACACTTCACTCTTTTGCTTTTCTTCCCTCTATTCTTTTATTTTGGCGATAAATACAATAAACATACAATATTTTATACAGTATTTTGTACAAATTAATGATAATTTATTTTGACAAATTAATGATACATGCATGCATTTAGCTAGGTTTAAAGGCTAAAATGAAAGCATAAAGGTGATGAAATGGAGATTCATTAACAGGGTGGAGGCGAATTCGATTTCAGAGAGCAGGTCTGAGCTCTCTGAAGTCGCCCTAGATGAACGGGGAGGAGTACTGGAAAGCGATGCTGCTGGAGGCAGCCTAAGGGACCTCCTTCCCATCATCGTGATGTGGGTATTTATGAAGATTGGATCTGGGATGCAGACAAGATAAGCAATCAAACCCCCAATTCACCTATAGAACGCAAGCTGACGACCATGAAAGCTCGATCGTTAATCTTGTCAAAGTTTATTTTGTTGATAATTCAATCTATCAGAGCTGTTAAGCGAGCTGTTTGGAGCCCAATTCTCCCAGGAGATTGTCCCAGACCACAACTAGTTTTTCCCAGGTAGTATGGGTTGCAGACAGTTTACTGGATACCCAATCTACCCACTCTGCTAAGGAAGTTCCAGATTGGTTATCAGTTACCCGGTGAAATCCTTACTAGAGAACAACGAATCACAAGAACCAGTAGTCTGAAAAGAGTTTAGGTGTAGCTCTATCCTAGTGTGCAGGTCAATCTCTCGCTTTAGATAAATCAAACAATGAGAGGGTGACTCTCCCAAAACAAAGGTTTTTAAGTGAGATTCGATTTAGGTCAAGTTTTCTTTAGCAGTATAAGTTTTTATTGATTATCACTTGTTATATATTTTTCTGAAAGAATATAACACCTAACAAAATTTCCTATTTCCTTGTTATTTAAGTTTAAGAAAACTGGAGGAGGAAATCATAAAAGTCGATGCATGATCAAACACTATGATGCAAGCAAAGATAGAAATGTGTACCTTCCTCCAGCACTCTACATGCAAGGTGATACGTGCATAAATTAAAAGATAGAAATAAAACTACATATATGATGCACGAGAAAATCATCCCTAATATGAGCAACTTCTATTAGCATGAAGAACGAGTAGTCAAGTAATAAGTTCGATTACGTTCTATAGGAACAAATAATCAATTAAGGTGTTTGGAACTAGCTAATTACGAGCTCGAGCAAATAGAAATTCTAAATCTAGGGGCCAAATCCTCGAGAATCAAATAACAAATAACTGCAAAAAATCTCGGAGAATCGCGGTGAGGTCCCCCGAGCGCACCGACACTCGGCGAAACATACCCTGAATAAACCAAGTGTCCAAGTATCTCATAAAGTCTAAGTTATTACAATAATAGTTTTTTTTCAAAAAAAAAAATCTATCTATTTACTATAACTATCTCCTCTTCTCCTCTGCTCCTCCTCAGATGTGGTCTCCTCCAAAAGCGAACTGAATTGACCCTCAGGTGGTTCCTCGCACAAAAAGTGAAACTGACGATGGTTAGAAAATAGTTATAATGGATAGACACAAAAATAAAGAAATAAAATCAAACTACTAAGCCATGCTTCCCTACAACATCGCCATTATGGTGACACGAAGATCGACTCGGGTTAAGTAAGAAATCAATCGAATATCGTTGTGACCCAAATAAATCAGCGCAATCAACAAAAACATAAACCATCGATGAAAATCAACAATTAATGTAAGCGGTCTGCTATTTTATTTACCCCGTATAGCGACCAAGGTCGAACACAAGGAGAATGATTTAAAAAGTTAGTAGTCAGATTTCTAGAAGAAAAGTATTTTTAGTAGTTTTAAATTTTGCAAGTTTTTAATTTTCAACAAGATAACAATAAGCACAAGGAATAAAAGACACAAACCACATTCTTTTTGTATTTTTCAAAATAGTAAAAAATGCTCAAAAAATTGTAGTAGAAATATTTTTGGGTTTTAAGGTTTTAAATTATTTTTTATAATTTTTATGGGATTTTTAGTTATTCTTGTAAGTTTTTAAAAATCAAATAGTGATAAAAATACTAAACAGTGCACAGTCAAGAATAATTTGCAAATTAAAAACATTAAAATGCCCAAAATTCCTAGATGGTAATTTTATGATAAAATATAAGTAAAAATATACAAACAAAAATTGAAAACACTATTTTTGGATTTTTTTTCTTTAATTTTTTACAATTTTTTAATTTTCGAGTGTTTTGCAATTTTAGGGTTTATAGGATATTTTCAAACAAAAATGGTAATGAAGGTAAAACACATTAAAATAAAACTACATAAATTTTTGTGGAATTTTTAGGCGCTTTTTTAAAAAAATTTATAATTTTTAAACACAGCAGGACACTTTTTAGTGGTTTTTGAATTTTTAACAATAGAAAATACGTGCAAATTAACACATAAAAATTACCATAAATATTACATACTAGCAGGAGCTTTAGGTAATTTTTAGGTAATTTATAGAGTCAATTTAATATTTATTACATCAAATAAAAGATAAGAAAGTTAAAAACATTTTACAAGGATCTTTTTGAAGTTAAGTTTTATGATCGAATGAATAACATATATTAAAACTCCTAGGTCAAAAATGCAAATAGTCTAGTAAACTCACATGCACGCGTGATACATAACGTACAAAGGTATAAGTGCAAAAATCAAAACTAAACATTCATTTCGTAACCAGTAAGAAGTTCATGACATAAACTACAAATATCCCAGATAATCACATGGCGACGCATGTGGACTCGATTCAACTAGACTGAAATGCAAATATGAAAAACATAAGGGTCTGATTGTAAATATTTTTAACTAATTATTACATTTATTGGATAAACTGGAATGACATAAAAGGTAGGGTAAAAAGGTAAAATTTACCCAGTTGGACATGTGGCGCACGGGGCAGCTCTCTGATGTACGGTCTAATGACTATTAGTGGATCAGATCTAACGATATGGAAAGGCGGGGAATGTGCGGTCAGATCTGCGGGCTGAAAAGGATCTGACGTCTGGTAGTGCAGCTCGATCCATCGGCTCTGATATGATCTGGCAAAGGGCTCTTCATCCGATAGTAGAGGGGGGAGGTCTGCAAGAATAACTCGTTGAGGAACTTCAACCTAGCGTTGAGGGTACTCCACGGTCCCGATGAAGACACTGAGAGGTCCAACATTGTCGTGAAGGTGACCCGCATCGAGTGGTAAGCTCAGATGGACCTATGATCGGTCAGATGGTCGGCTGAGAGGAGCATCGCATGAAGCAGCTCCGCCAATTAAGATGGAGCTCGATTTGGGTGTCTTTGCACGTGAAGGTACCTGCAAAGGGCAGTCAGACTTGGAAGCATTGCTTTGGTCACATTATTGCTTAGAATGCATAAGATAAGCGATGAGGAATGAGGTTCGACCTCTGGCGGGAATGGAGGAAGGAGGTCTCATCTTTAATCTCACTCCGATGAGTGAATCTAAGGTGGCCAGGTCACGAGAGGAAGTTGGTGGTGAAGCGTGGAGTCGATCGATGTGGTGAAAGGTGCAGACAGAGGCTCTAGACCTGGTGGTCGGAGCAAAGGAACACGCGGTGATGGAAATGGAAATTTCAAATCAAAATAAAAAATACGGTCGATATGGGTGATACATGATGCTTCTGTGGGAGTCAACAACATCAAGCGAGGCATACGGAGAAGGTTTTGGCCTCAACCGGGCTGCGACAGGCCAAGGAGGCTAAACGCGGTCGAGGTCCGGCCACGTAGCTTGGGTCATTGATCCAACACCAATCCGAACTCTGAAGGTCGCTCTAGGCAGTTTTCACTCGGCTTGGTGTTTAGGGGGCAAAAGGGTGGCGAGGAACGAGCTGAGGAGCTCGGGAGGAGGAAGAGCATATTTATAGGAGTGCTCAAGGATCTAGAAATATCGGAGAGGAATGTAAAACCCTAGGCAGATCCAGCTGCGCCTAGGGATCTGCGAGGACCATGGATCTCAGGAGCGCAGTTGGGTGGTGAAATCAAGGTGAAAGGGCATCGGATTCGGGTGGTAAAATTGGGAGAAGAAGCTCTGGTGAGGCGAATGTAGACCCAACTCGGCTAGGAGAGATGGTTGACTCAAGTCAACAATCAAACGTGGACCAATCCGAATTTAGTATTTACAAGAATAAAAGAATATTAAATAAAAATAGTAAATGATTTAAAATAAAAAAGTATAAATGAAAAATGTTTATTATTTTATAATCTATTTTTCTGTGATTTTAATTATTTTAATGAAAAAGAGAAATAGGGTATGTACAATGTATTATGTTATATACATGTATATTACACCTATGTATTAGTGAATATAAAATGATTTTTATAAGATTTTTATAATTTATATAAGGGTATTAAATAAATAGGTAGTGTATATACACAAATGTCTTTTGTACAATGAATTGTTGGATTTCATTTTTATTTTAATTTTTATCTTGTTTTCTGATTTTTTATTTTGTTTGTATGTTATTATTAGGACTTTATACAAGTGCCCAAAAAAATAATATGGTTTTCACAAAATGTAATATAAATTATTATATTTACAAGTATAGGTAGTATGTACAAGTTACACTATCTCTTCCTACTTATTTCTTGTCAATCAGGTCAATGCTTGACCTTCACTTTGAGGTTTAGGCCAATCTGTATTTATTCTAAATACATCTTTCTTTTTCTTTTCCCTTATTTTTTATTTTGGAAAATATGTGTTAATTATACAATAATAACAAGGGCATATGCAATGTTAAGTTATTGTATTTACATATAATTACAGGTGTTTCTTGCTAAAAGATAAAGTTAAAATAAAAGAATAAGAATGAGAATCGTAGATTCATCATTATTTATTCATTATTTAATAATGGATTTCTTGCTTGGAGTTTTCTGGCTTGCCCATATGGACCAACTAGAGCCCTCCTTTTGACCGGTTGGTCAATAGTACCTCTGCCCCTCTGACTTCTGTCAGAATCATGTGAGACCTCCTCTTCTCCCATTTCTTACTCCATCTCCACTCCACCATAATCCTCGAGACCTCCACCCTCTCGCAACCCTCATCACCATCTCCCACTCCCTAGTACTAGATCCCACCAAATCCCTCCACAGTTCATGCGATCTCCTTTCCCCTTTCCCCAAAAGTCATGTTTATAAATAAAACCATCTAGCCATTTTTGAGTTTTTGATCATATTTTCCCCTCGTAACCCTAATAGGAGGCTTCTAAGTCGAGTTTCTAGTGACAGGAGAAGCTCCTCAGACCTTGTCGATGTGGATAAGAGGCGGAGGAAGGAGATCCAGGGCCTCACTAGAGCTCCTCCAACGAGCCTTCACTGCTTCATGTTCACCATGTTAGAATTGTTAGTTTAGGTTTTAATTTGTGTATTTTACTTTCCTTGGCGTAGTTTAGTTATTAGTTTCATCAATTAGTTGTTAGATTATGTTAATTTCTAGATCAAAAGTTTGCTGGAGCTTCGAGCACCAGCTTTGTTTCACAGTAATCTCGACTAATATCTGAACATGCTCACACCTCATTCTCATCCCCCATTCGCTTATCCATTAGACCCCCCCACTTTCCCCCATTTGATCCTGCAAGGATCAAGGCCATCAAAGCTTCTCTTGCACCCATCGTCGAAGCTCCATCTCCCGTTCATTTCCTACATTCTCTCAGCTTCAAAACTGGTCGAGGCTTGTTGCCTCGAGCTACTGAATGTTTTCTTGTAGGTTTGAGTTTCAACGGATTCCTTGGAGCATGAAATCAAGGATAAGCAGTACCTTTGGGTACCCCGGTTCTTATAGTAGCTCCAGGACCCCTTCACCAGGTTCTGGAACTTCTTGAAGCCTTTTATAGCTCCAGGCCACTTCTAGGAACCTTGTGACACCTTCAACATCGAGGAAGAGGCATGAAGCTCATAGATATCGGCGATTGAAGTAAGTCACCCTTTGGTGTTCTTGCATATTCTTGCAATGCACTTGAGCACCATTGGATCAAGAGTTCGACCCAGATCTAATCTTGGCCATGGATCAAAGCTGAACTGTTACGTGCCTCGGGCTGTCAGATCATTTTAAATACGTTGACATGGCACCATCACAATCGCTCAATGGTGCCTTATGGGGTTAATATCAGCAAGCCCGTGCTTCCTTTTGTATTTCATATATAGTCCTCTAAAAATTAAGTAATGGTTAAATATTTCGATATATTTTGCAAGTAGTATCTCAAACTTTGTAATATTTACATATAGGTCCCCATGCCTCACGCGTTGCACAATGTCAGGCATTGTGATTTTTGTAACCTAGCCCCTATAGTTGTATTTATTTAAGTTTAGTCCCAAAACTTGTATATGTAGTTTTACATTTTGGGGAAAATTTCATTAAAGCACCTGATCTTAATTTTAGTTATAATTATACCCCTACCAAGCTTGTATTCTATCATATTCATTTCTATTTTTATCAAATATCTCCTATTTTCTATAAATGTTGGGAAAATATAAGAAATACCTCCTAACTTGTTTATTCATGCTCACATTTTTATTTATGCTTTTATTGGGTTTTACTATTTTCTAAAAACCAAATAGGATCCTTTTATTCTTTGTTTGCATATTAAAACTCAAAAAAATTATAAAATCATCTTTAAAAAATCCAAGAAATCAGAGTATCTATATTATTATATATTCTATGTCCATACCAAAAAATGCTAACAATATAAAAAGAAAACCTTAAAATTGCAAAATCCTAAAAATACCATAAAAATCAATAAAAATACAAAAAATAGTTTTCTATTCTCTATTTTCTTTATGTTATATAATATATATTAAAATAGTTATGGATAATTTTGAGACTACTTTCTATTTTTAAAATCAAAAAACACTCGGCCTATTTATTTAACTCATTGTTTTGATATAATAATTACTTAAAAATACATAAAAATTAGAAAGTTTTATATAAAAATCTCAAAAATAGATAAAAATAATAAAAACATGGAAAATTTTATTTGGGAATTTTTTAATTTGTTTTATATTTTAAATTTTCAAAAAAGTTTTGTTCGTATATATATATATATCAATACATTTAATATATACTCTATATATTATTTATTAAATCTATAATCTTAATATTATTATTATTACTGTGAAAACCCCGAATACCGAACATGGACTAAAATGCAAATCTTGATTGAATCTAGACTAAATTGCAAAATCTGTACTTGTCCAGTGACCAAAAAATTCGAATAAGTTATCCATTGCGTAGGGCTCGTCGATAGCTTTCCAACGAATCCAAGAACGTAATAATCCGACTTCGAGAGCCCAAGTTAGCCTATTTTAGTGATGCGGGGTCCAGACCTAATTCGGATCCGAACCCGGATCCGAATCCGGGTTGGACCCATTAAAACCACACCTTTCCTATTCCAATCCGCCCATGCCCAGTGACCCTCTTCCTCCATCGACCTCTAGCCCCTCGTCATCCCTCTTCATCACCGGAGCTTGTCGGAGCACATAGAATCGGCGATCCAAAGTCGAATTTGCGTTGAGGAGGTCCGGGCAGTCTTCGTGGACAGTTTCACCTCACAAACGAAGCGACGCACTCACCGTTCTCCGCGGGAGGATAAACCGAGGTTTCGATTTTTCTTGAGGTACGATGCTCCCCATGCTCTTGCTGCGGATTCCACACGATATTATCGAACGTGCATGCTTAAAACTGCGTAGAGCCATAGGGATTTTATGATATGGTTTATGGATATCTCGTTCTTAATTTCTTGCACTTTTTCCATACAATGGTGCCTCCTCCAGTCCAAAGTTCGAATATTTTCTTGCATGAATTATTCCTAAAAAAAATCTGATCTTTAAGACACGGATCTAATGTTTGTGCTCCATCATATTTTGGCTATTCGCCCAAAAAAAAGGGGGAGATCCCCCCTTCTATAGGATGCAACTGGTTGTGCTAATTCTGCATCAGTATAGCTTTAAAAAAAAGGTGTGACGAATATGTCAAAGAGAAATCTTCGAAGAGTTGGGTTTTCTAAAAGCTACACAAGTTATCATTTCGGATTAAACTCTAGGTCTGTGACTTTCTGCAATCGAATCAAATTCAAGTTTGACAACTTTGGAGTTCTCTATACAACATTTGAAGTTCTCAGTGTATACTTTTGAAAAATCAGAATATGATGGAGATGGTAATTGAGCAATGCTACTGTATCTCGTTGGATCCTTCTGGGTTATGATACTCACTACATTTGACATCTGATTTGTTATCTAGGAAGAATATTAACAGAGATTTCAGAATATACAACATGATGTAAAAGCCTCAAGATAAGTCTTGTGCATTATTGTGCACATTGTTACAATCTTTTGTTTATTTCAAAGAAATCACTCATTATATTTAGAGATACAATGGTAATGGACGGTGAAAATGGAAGTTATACTTGCGATGGAGATTCCAACTAAGCTTCAACAACATGTATTCTTATGATGGTTGTTACTATTGTAGTTAATACACAACTTACATGCATTGCATTACAAGCTGCAATATATTTTCAGTATGACTTTGAAGATCGGGAAACGCAACATGACATTTTGTATTTGCCTTTGCTAGAATTTTTTTGTTTATCAAGTAGTTTTTCTCTACATAGCATGACAACACCTGTACTTCCCAGACAAAGATAGAGATGGGTTGATCTCAACGATGGAACTACTTGATTCACCATCTTATGGTTGGATTTATATTTTGGAAAATGGGAGTATTTGGTGAGTTACGGATGGTGGTAAGCTTTGGAACATAATTGCAGAAGAACCCAATGAGAGATTATTTCCTCTTTGTTTAGCCCAACCTGCTTGATAAGATTAACTCATATTACGGTAACCAAAATGTCCTCAAGAACTAGACCCTGGATAACCATCTAATCAAACAAACCATGTATCCTCTTAAGGAGATGACAGGTGACAGTGCATGTTGAATGAGAATAAATATGTGCATAGGGGAGTTCCGGGAAATGTGGTTAAATGAGTTGGGAATGAGACATGAATCTCCTGTGCATAAGGAGGATTGGATTGTCGCGAGGATTCGCGGGTTGAAATCTAAATTTGTGAATCAGAAGTACAATTGCGAAGTGGAGCTAAGTGGACGTGTTGGGAACTTAGTTATGATGCATTGTACTCCACCGCATGCCTACGGAGGCACCCCAACCCTAAGGTATTTTCTTTTACCTTAGAGTCATAGTGTGAGGTCTCATCCAGACTAAGACCACATACTATCCACGAAGCTTGTTTACTCATATCCATATCCAGATCAAACAATAAAAAAAATAAAAATGTAATTCTCTGTGAGATCAATTACAATGTTTCTTTCTCTTTTGCACACATTTAATGTTTATCCTGCATTTCTTTTTGTATAGTTTTGTTTAAATCGTATTGGGCAACTTTGCTCATAACGTACCTACGTGTGGATCCGCATGTCCTCAACAGTGAGCAGTTTGGAGACACCACTTTTAGTGCAGGCTCACTACACTTCTTGTATCACAGTTGATAGTAGTTTTTACGGTCTTCTTTACTTGTAGTTTCTTTTTGAGAGACATGGCATGTAATGATTAATTGTGGACATCTATATTTATGCTTACATGTAATTTTTTGTGGACATGGAAATAGATAATAGATTGTAATGGAATTGGTGAATGGAAATACATGTGCTTGTGAATAGGTTGAATGCAATGAAAAAAATATTTCCTTTGCATGTTGCTTTTTCTCCTGCTTTTGTAATTGCCAAATATTCGAATGTGGAATTATGTGCATGGATTGGTTTGCCGAGTACTGATGAATACCCATTCATCACTCTTTATTCTTATATTTTAGCTACAAAAACCTATGCAAATGCATGTAGATACTTGTAAATAGGAATAATTAGCAAAAGCATGCATCTTGTAAAAATCTATAATTAGCATGTTTTTGTGCAAAAATAAAAGAATAAAGATGAAAAAGAAAAAGAGGGAAATATTTAGAATAAATATTGAGCAACATAACCCAAGGGAGGGCTCAGCATGGGCCTGACCGCATAAAAGCCAAGTAGAGGGAGATAGGGGCTCATGTGTAAATATTTATGTAAATAAATAAAATTATATTTTCCTCACCCAAAAATATGTTTGTAAATATTTGTACATATTTGTAAAGTATAAAAACAAAACAAAAAGCTAAAAACCAAAAAGACCAAAAATATCCTTTCACCATGTACATAGACCATGCCTCTTTATTTATTTAACCTTATAAATAAATAAAATTAGTTTCTAAACTTTTTGTAAATATTCTATGTTATATATTGTAAATAAATAAAATGAAAAGAATCAAAACAAAAATCAAATAAAAATTACAAAATTAAAAATATAAAAATACATTGTACATATGCCATGTGTATAGTTGTACATAACTATTTATTTCACCTATATATATAAATAATTAAAACAAAATAAAAATACCCTTTTATTCCTCATTTTATTCTATAAATAAATAAAATATAAAATAGGAATAAAATTGTACAAAAATAATCATTAAAAATCAAAAATCAAAAACCGACATATTGTATATATACCTATATATAGCTATATAATGTAAATACCTTATTTTTATTTCCAAAAATTAATTAAAAATCACCAAAAATAGAAAAAATTAAAATAAAAATATTTTATGTTTTGAGTTTTTAATAATTCGGTCATTTCCTATTTTATTTCGAATTTTCAAATCATTTATGGCATGGCCTCTCCTGATTGGTCCACGGGGGATGTTGACCCCCCGGTCAACTCCCCCCCTTGGACCACAGAGTTCCGGATCCGAGCCCTTAACCCGATTTCTCGATATTATCCCCACTCGATCCGACATCCAAACCCGTGAATCTCGGGCTCCATTTGCTCCTTAATCATCCCTGATCCACGCCCGACTGTTAGCCTTGGGATCCGCGCTCTGAGCTTCATGCCCGACTCCCATCTAGCCGGACCCCTAGCCGTATATAGTCTGAGCTCCGCCCCCGTTTTCATGCATCTTTGGTTCCCCATTCTCTGTCCCGTGACCTCCACAGCAGCCCCTGAGGTGACAGCTCTAGGTTGCCCATGTCGCAGCGAGGAGAGGGGCTGGTTTCCACTGATCCGGCGACAGCGCCGCCGTGCTCCGCCCAGAGCAGGAGCTCGAGCCTCGGGCCGAGACACCCCTTGAGGCCACGACTAGGAGCTACCTCAGCTCCAGCATAGTCTCACCATCCGCCCAGGTAACCCCTTAGCTTCTCTATTTAGCTTAATTTCTAGTTTGCCCCAAATCGTACCGCCGCCATGTTCCGTCGATTCCGGCCATCTCGCGCATCCTTTCGATCATCGGAACCCGTCATCACCTCCGCCTTTCCTCCACGCACCTTCTCCGCCCCTCAGTTCAACCCAGCTCGCACAGGAGCTGGGATTCGAATCCCATCGTCGTCGCTTCGCCGGGATTCATCTGCTCTGACGCACAGACCACCTCCATGCCGCCTAACCGGGTCGAGGCATTTTGCCCTCGACCCGTGAAGCTTCTGAGCCTTTTTGCAGGACCAGAGGAGGCTATCTGAGGCCTCCCGACATTCGACCAGGAGCTCTCCTCCGCCGACCTCGCCGGAGCCCCTCCAGGGCTCGGCTGGGCCATCGGAGCCCACCATCAGCTGCGGAGCTTCACCGCGGACCTGTTCCGATCTTCAGAGGTAGCAGACGAGGACCACCGCGCTCGCACGAGGCCGGCGAAAGTCGCCGGCGACTTGTTCTTCCTGGATCCTCCCAGACCGTTGATCGTGCCTCCTCGCTCCAGGTGTGATCGGAGCCGTCCATCTGAGGAGCTGTCTCGAGCGTTCGATCTGAGGAGACGCCATCTGGAGCGCCCACCAGCGTACCCGTCAGATCATCCACGTGGAGCGCATCCGACGGCCCGCGTAATAAAGGGTAAATTACCCTTAGGCCCAGCTCTTGTTTTTATTTCGTTTTAGTCCTGTAATTACTTTCATCAGTTGTTTAGTTTTAGGGTATTTTGCACATTGGACCTCATACTTTACAGTATTTGCATTTATGCCCCTAGCTGTGTGAGCCACGTGCGTCGCCACGTGTTTTATTGGTGTAATTGCAACTTTAGCCCCTGTAGTTCTGGATGTTTATGATGGAATGAAAACTTTTTGGTAATTGCATATATGCCCCTGTGAGTGTTTAATTACGCATGTGCGTCTATTTTGTGGGTCAATTGCAACACAGCCCCCTGGACTTTTGGTACGAGTTATCAAAAGGTCCCTGGGACTTGTTTTTCTTACAAAAAGGTCCCTGAGTGCCCCAGGCACGCGCCGCGCGCGTGCGTTGCTGGGTTAATTGCACCTGGATCCCCAGAACTTCGGGCATTTGCACTTCAGTCCCTGTGCACAGTGCCCTCTTTTGATTTTTGAATAAAATATCAAATCACCTCCAAATTCGATGAAAATTTGACACATGGCTCCTGCCATGTTGTAGGATTTTTGAGAATTTTTGAGGACATTTTTGAGTTTATTTGTTATTTTTAAAAATTCAAAAACCTCTATTTTAGCCACTGTCTAGTTTTAAAAATCCCAAAAAAAATATAAAAACCCCCTCCAAAATTCCATAAAAATTAGGTACTGTTTCTTTTGTGCTCTTTTAATTTCTAGCCAATTTGGGCTACTTTTCACTGAGTAAAAACCCTAAAAATTCAAAAACACCTAAAAACTCATAAAAACTATAATAAATAATTTAAAAACCCAAAAACAATAATTTTGGTACTCAAATTTTCCTTGTTTTGTCTAGTATACAGGAAAAATACCTCCAGGCCCTCTTGAGATCCTTAGATATTTTATTTAGGGATTTTGGTCCTGGCTGGACAGTGCCTTGCTTTTCTATCACTGTTTGATTTTTAGAAAATAAAATATACATCAGACAATTATCAAAAATTAACCAAAAACACTAAAAAACCTAAAAAACATAAAAACATTTTTGTTTGAATTTTTGCTTGGTTTTTGACACATTAAATAATTAGCCAAAGTGTGATTGATTTTGTGTTTCTTTTATTTTCTTCACATTTAAAAATATAAAAAAATATAAAAATCATTAAAAACCACTAAAAATACTTGTCTTTTATTTTATTTTATTTTTACTACTTCGTAGGCCTTTGGCCAACCCGTGCTCCTTGAGTTCGACCCTGGGTGCTATACCAGGTTAATCTCATAGCAGGACCGCTTCTCGCTTTGTTTGATTGATCTTTGATTTATTGAGTGGTCCGATATTTTTCTTGATACACAACCGAGTGATTGAGGTTGCAACGACCGACTCAGTTACCTGATTACCTTAGTTGCTCGGGATTTTGTGTTATCAGAATGGCGTCGTTGCCGGGAAGCACGGCTTAGTAGTTCTTTTTGTTTTTATTTTCGTTTTTGTTTTCACGGCTTTTCGCGGCTCTTCGGAGCTCGCGGCTTTTCACGGCTTTTGTATCTATTTTCTTTTTGTTTTATTTTGATTTTCTTTTATTTTTATTTTTGTTTTATTTTGTGTGTTTATTTCATTTTCCATTTTTACATATATACCCTCACTTTTATTTTCCTTTCTTTTCTTTATTATTTGATTATTTTTGCCGGTCTGACCACTCTTCTCTTTGTCTTGCGAGGGCCCGAGGACCGCGGAGGCGACTTTCGAGGAGCCGGTGCAGCCGAGGAACTTGGAGGCGGCTTTCTTCTCTACGAAGCCGCAGGAGAGAGCGAGAGAGAGAGAGAGTTGAGTGGGTGAGGATAGATTAGGTTTTTATTTCATTTATTATTATTATTGTAATAATACAGAGACCTGGACACTCTTGGACTTCTTGACCGTAGCGGGTCTGTTTTACCGAGCACCGGTGTGCTCGGGGGACCCTTTAGGACCTTCGCGGTTTTTCGCGGCTTTCTTCGCGGTTCTATTTTTCTCTTATTTCTGTCTTTTCCGATTTTTCGCGGTTTTTGCTCGAGCCCCTAGACTTAGGATTTTCTGGTGAATGTGCCGTAATTAGTAGGATCCACACACCTAATTGCATATCTGTTCCCATAGATCGATAATTGGACCTACTTAAAAACATAATAAAAATAACCAATTCATTTGCCTCAGTAGCCTACGTGCCGCAGCCCGTCCTGTAAAGCGCTTACTCCTACCCCCGATTTGTCGGACAGAGGAGGGACGGGCCAAGACCGGACTCTTTGGCTTGGAGGTCGGTGACCGGTTAGACGGTTCTTCGCTAGAACTTGCTCATTTAGGACTCGGCTTTACCGCTGCATCATTTAGGTTAGTTTTAATTCTGTCTTTACTTTTATGCGCGGATCATATTGCATGTAGAGAGCTGGAGATAGGTACGCATTTCTGACTTTGCATGCATCATTGATTTTTCGTGCATCGGCTTTTTCGTCTTCTCCCCCCTGTTTTGGACTTAATAATCAGGAGAACCGAAAAATTCGTTAGGCCTTTTGTTTGCTTTGAAAAAAATTAAAAAAGTGAAAACCATAAAATTGGGACTGCTAATCTTATTGATCTAAAAACCGCTCACCCTAAAAACTTTGTCTTGGGGAGAGCAACCCCCTCATTGATTGGTTTGGATGCGCGAGAGAGTGACCCGCACCCTAGGTAGAGCCCCCCGTTGCTAGTCCCGACTGACTACCGACTCTTCCGTGCGGGCCAGTCGGTTGGGTTAGCATCGGATATCCCAACAGGTCACGTAAGCGCTCTGATATTCTGTTTGTTCACCAAAATAAAATCGACAAGATAATTTGACCGAACTTTCACGGTCTTCAGCTCGCGTTGCGTTGGTGAACCGGGGGTTTGTTTTCTGATCGTAATTTTTCCAGATCTCATCCGCCTTACTCGCCAGATCAAGATGATGGGTAGACGGTCTCTTAGGCAGCCTCTGGCTGCACCGCTTTCGGGCGCGTCTGCCTCATCATCTAGGTTGGCTCGCGAGAGCCCAGACCCGCTCTCCGAGCCCGAGTACGATTCCACCATGTTCCCCCTCGACCCCCTTTCTGATCTTCCTGAGAGACACGAGCCCGAGGAGAGATTGATTCATTTGACCGCACCTGAGTTGGGCTCGTTTGGAACGGATCGAGCAACGGGCTCGAACTACACATGGTAACAAAACAAAATGGAGTTGAATTTCGACGAATTAAAACACAATGAAAATACAAGAAAGTTACACGAAAAAGTACTCAAAATCTTGCTGGGGTAGTTGCGTAACTACCCAAAAAATCGACGAAAAATAAGGTCAAAAATAGGTCAAAAAATAATCCCCTACAGCCCAGGGGTATAAGCGCAAGAAAAGCTATAAAAATTGTTGCAAAAAGGTCCTTGCAGGGACTGTTCTGTGAAAAAAAAATAAAAGTTCTTACATTTAGGTCCCTGTAGAGGTACCTAAATGCAAATATAGAAACCTTCTGGAGCGAGAATTTATTTCTGGAAGTCGAAGGGTTTATTTTGCAATTTATCTACCGCTTCGCTTTCGACAACCGAGATTGGAACAAGCCGGCGCTGATCTGACGCTCCAGGGTGCGGCACGTGTCGCAAGCCTGTGCAACCTGAGCGTTCTTGCAGATCTTGAGTTAGTTGCGTGTTTGCCGATGAAGGCTTCTTCCTCGAATTTTCCCCGGCAATCGGCGGTGGCTTTGGCTCTCCGACGGGGCCAGAGGGGTGGCTCCTTCACCCCTCGAGCTCGCCCGCGGTAGGTGGCTGACTGAGATGGCTCTGAGCGTCGGTGGTCACTCGAGAAAGGTGGCGGACTCGCAACTCCTGGAGATTGCTGGAGGTTGATGTGCCTTATTTGAAATTGATGTTCTTGATGATAGAAGCTTCCAAATGATTGGGAATAGCTCCAGGTTGAAGATGGATCTCCAAACAACAAGTTTACGTGCTCGATTCTATAGGAATCGGCCGATAGATTAAGAGTTCGCAAGATCAAAAAGTGGTTTCCAGAATAAATGTGAATTGAGTGAGAATGGCAAGGAAATGAATCGTGATTTGAGTTGATTTGAAGTTTGTTCGAATGGTTCCTACAATCTAGCGTTTAAGAGGAAAGGTTAATCATCCTAATGATGATCTTAACCACTCTAATATGGGCACGACAATCGAGATGAAATTGGAGAAAGGTGGAGGAACTGACCTGGGAGAGAGGGTATATGACCCTCGGATGATAGTTCACGAGCGGTCTTCTCGGAGCTCGACGCGGCGCGATGCTGCGATTCAAGGTGGCGATGCACCTTGGAACTCCTCCTCCGACGTCCCTCTTCCACGCTAGCTGGTCGTTGAGTGCTGTCACCATCGGAACGAGGAGGAGCAAGGTGGAGAAGTTGAGGGGTCGGCTACTGGAACTGGGATGTTTCAGGTAGTTGGAAGGTTAGTTGCGAATGGGGGATCTTTAGGGGTTTATATAATGAGATTGATTGACCCCCAAGTAAAATCCAAGGGTGGCAGTGGATGAAGGTTGTTAGATGAAGAGATCCAATTGTTGAAATCGCTCGGAGTGAAGATGCGTGCAGGATAATGCAACGAAGATGGCCGGTCAGAACAAATTCTGTTTGAGCTTCTTTGAAGAAGATGAACCAGGTGCTGACACGTGTCAGCACCTGGTTGGCCAGATGCGAAAAATGGCTTGTAATTTCATTAGTAAATAATAAATAAGGTTATTTTAAATAGGTATAAATACAAGAAATGTAAATAAATTTATTATCTAATTTATGGAATAATTACTTTTTATAAATAATAAATATTATTCAAAATATAAATATTATATTAATAAATATGTATATATAAATAGGTTTCGAATTTTAATTTAATAAATAAATAAATAAATTTCAATTTTATATTTTCTTAATTATTAGAACAATAAATAAAAGTTGTGTGAATTTTTGTGGATTTTAATAAATTAAATTACATATATTAGTAAATATGGGTATAAGTTATACAGTTCATTTTTACCTATAATTTAGGGTTTTTGATTTTATTAAAATAATAAATAACCTCCAAAAATTATGAAATAATTTAGGGTTAAAATGCAAGATCATGAAAATAATTAGAAATTATAAAATTAAGAAAACTATAAATAATGTGTGCTACATAAAATAATTAGCCCAGAAACCCCGTTGTCATTTGGTCCCAAAATCGACTTTTTGCAAACGGACTCCGAATTTGATGAAACCACCTTTATTAATTAGAGAATATTATTTCATGAACTTTAAAGGTGAGTAGAGTGAAATTGAAGTTCGTATGAAGAAGTTATGATGTTCGGAAGTTGAGATTTTGACAATTTATAAGTAGGATTTCTTGGTATATAGGCAGGGTAATATTTTTAACTTATTTTTATATTTTTATGTACATTTTTAGAAATAATTAGGAAAAGAGTTTGATGAAAAATATGTACATATGAATTAATTAAAATTCTTTGAAGTTTTATATTTAATTGATAATTAGTGAGAAGTACATGGAGTGTGTATTAATTTATTTTTAGGGTTTTCTTTCCTTATCTCTCCCTACTTTTTGGTTTGTCGACCAATCCATACTGACTTAGTCTCGGAGGTTAGGCTATAAATATACCTTGCAGTTATATTTATATGAAGTCATATTGTATATATATACATATATCCAATCTGCCTTTTGTTCTTTTTCTTTGTTCTTTATTTATTTACATAATTTTGATGGTTAAAAGTGACTATTATTCATGATTAAGGATTTGTTAAAAGATGGAAATTAATTAATATTTACATGCATTTGTTAAGGGTTTTAAGACAAAATGTGACATAAAAGTTAATGAATCATGGATTCATCAACCCCCTATACTTAAACTTTGCTAGTCCCTTAGCAAACACTTATTTGAAAAGTAAGTGAAAAAGAAAGAAAGTTAGAATGAATTTATTTTCCTAAATCAATTCATGAGAACAGACAAAGGACAGAGCTCGATCGGGCCTGAAACAAGCATTTTGTCGGAGCCTTAACTAGGATTAGGATTTTATCCTCAACAATCCTCAAGTTTCAAAAATCCTTATTCAAGATCACTTCATCGGCTAGTTCAGACTCACTTATTCATATCGCAAACTCTATCATCCTTGAAGTCAACTTGTACAATGTGTGAATTGATTTAGCTCTTCCTGCTTAGAGAAACGAAGAAACCGTCCATCCTGGCTATACACTTCTATGGCTTCCTCATCCCGCTACTCTTTCCTCGGGGAGGGAGGTATTCCCTTCTGAGTTCAGTTCTGCTATGTCCACAATCGAATATAGAGAGAAAGTAGAAGAATGAGAAAAGAAGTGGAGTGCGACCAGTGTATATGCATCCCCTTGTGAAGCTCAACCGGTGTAGCTAAGTCTTCACTAAGATGTGCAGGCACTTTTGGTGGAAGCTTGGACCATTGTGGTCATATTTGTTGGCTTCTTCTTTGCTTTGACTTTGTAATTTGCTTGCACTGCATTCATCTTTTTATGCCTCGACGGATATAGCATCTTTTTATTCCGTCCCTTTTTTGAGGTCTTAGAAAAATTGTGTCAGCAGATCCTTCCCTCATCCGAAGCAACTATCGCAACCCCAATCTCTCCCGTCTTTAGACGTCAATGCCGCAAAGATAAGGATAGAAACACACTATCAAAATGTACTGCCCTTCGTAACTCCATGCGAGTCGAGCTAAGTGCAGAGTGCATGTGTTCAAGATTGGTTCACTGGTGTAGAGTTGTACGGATGACTCCAAATGGTCTACTTAAGCACATATGACCTGATTTCCCGGATATGGTCTTATGGAACCCAAAGATTTTAAGTCAGAAGACCTGAAGAGTCTAAATTCTAGATCCTAACCAGGCTCCTTACAACGAAAGTTAAAGTCCGTAATCAAGCTCCATCCATTAGACTAGACTTAGTCCTTAGTTCCGGAAATCAAACTTATTCTGAAAAATACGAATGCAAATGCAACCATGTTTTTGTGAAGTATATTTTCTGGATTTTACTAGTTTTTATGGATTTTAAGGATTTTGTAAATTTTATGACTTTTAGGACTTTGTATTTTTTATGGATTTTCTGGTTTTTATAAACAAATTTTTGTACATGAATTTTACAAGCTATATTTTATTTAGGTTAAATACCTAATGTATTTTACAGAATTATCTACAAAGGATTTTACAAGGATTTGAATTATTTTTACACATGTTTTAATAAATAAGATTTTAAATAAGTATTATACAAATTTTAGATACAAATTTTAAATACATATTTTAATTACAAGTTTTAAACATATTTTACTTATTTATAAGGATTTTATAAATAATAAATAAATATAAGTGGATTTTAAATTATCCCTTACCCACTTTTTATGGATTTTATAGATATAGAAAATACATAAAAGTACGAGTTATGGACAAAAGTATATATGCAATATATACGCACCCCCTATACTTAGCTTGTGCTATGTCCTCATAGTGTCAAAAGAGAAAAAGAAGGACATAACTCGTGCTAAGTAAAAGTGGATGAAAAAGAATAAAGAGTACAAGTCAGTCAACCCTCCCATACTTACGATGAGGTCATCGTAAGTATAACGGAAGAGCAAAAACGTGATGACTGAGTAAAAAGAATATACAACGAAAGATAAAAAAGAATAAGAATACGAAATCATCGAATCACTCAGTCCCCCCTATACTTAGGATAAGGCATCCTAAGTATAGAAAAGAGTGTAGCAAAAATCGGAGACCAGTGATTTGTGAAAAAGAAAGGCTATACAAAAGAATCAGAACAAAATATAAAACGTGAATCAGCGAACAATCGGTCCCCCCTATACTTAGGATCTAGTATCCTAAGCATAAAAGACGAGCAAAAATGGGGACGATTGTGGTCTATGAAGAATATACAAGTGTTGCGGATCTCCAGAATCGAATGGCTCAAAAGAATTTTTACAGGATGAGATGAAGTAAAAGAATGATCATGAATCCTGTACAAAATAGATCACTTCAGTACGAGCCAGATGATCAGTAGTTTCAACGAAGTGCTTCAGCATTTGCCCGTTAACCAAAACAGTTCTGCACCAGGTGACACATCTGATATTGCGATACTTCCATTGTCGTGCACCGTTCTGACTATGTATGGTCCTTCCCACTTGCTTTTTAATTTGCCAGGAAAAATTCTCAATCTTGCATTGAACAACCAGACTTTCTGCCCTGGGAGAAAGGTTTTGTGCCGAATATGTCTGTCATGCCATTTCTTCACTTTGTCCTTATAAATGAATGTGTTCTCGTATGCTTGATTTCGAATCTCTACCAGCTCATTCATATCTATCTTTCTCTTGGCTCCTGCTTTCTGTACATCCAGTAAGATTTCTTGAATTGCCCATTCAGATTTGTGCATGATCTCTACGAGCAAATGGCACGGCTTTCCATAAACCAATCTAAATGTTGAAGTACCTAAGGGTGTTTTGTATGCAGTACGATATGCCCAAAGAACCTGATCTAGAAGCAGTGACCAGTTCTTCCTATCCGGTCGTACTAGTTTCTGAAGAATTGATTTCACCTCCCTGTTTGAAACTTCAGCCATGTTGTTTGTTTGTGGGTGGTAAGGAGAAGCTACTCTGTGATCAATGTCATATTGCTTCACTAGCTTTTTCACCTCCTTATTAATGAAATAGCTACCCCCATCAGAAATAAGAATACGCGGAATCCCGAACCGTGAAATAATATGTTCCCTTAGGAACTTGCAAACTATCTTACTATCTGCAGTTCGTGCGGGTATAGCCTCCACCCATCTACTAACATAGTCTACAGCGAGAAGAATGTACTCAAAGCCGTTGCTAGAAGGGAACGATCCCATGAAATCTATACCCCATGCGTCAAAGATCTCGCAAATAATAACGGTTCGCATCGGCATTGCATCTCTAGCAGCAATTGTCCCTACAGCTCTCTGACAATCTAGGCAACTCTTCACGGATGTGCATGCATCTCTAGTAAGAGTCGGCCACCATAATCCGCTATGAAGTACCTTCTGCGTTGTCCTCTTCCCTGAGTGGTGTCCTCCTGATTCTAAAGAATGACATAAGGTGAGGACACTATTATATTCCTCCTGAGGAATAAAATGCCTGTAAACACAATCCGATCCTTCACAAAAAAGAATCGGATCCTCCCAATGGTAGTATCGTGCCTCAGAAACTTGTTTATCAACTCGGTTCTTAGGCCAAACCTGAGGACTTTTCAGTGTAACCAGAAAGTTCACTATCTCTGCATACCATGGAAGTTCGGTAACCGCAAAGATGCTCTCGTCAGGAAATCTCTCTTTGATCTCTAGCGTGTACTCATCTGAAGTCTGATCTGTCTGTAATAGGGAGAGGTGATCAGCTACCACATTCTTTACCCCAGGTTTATCTTTAATGTCCAAATCAAATTCCTGAAGTAATAGAATCCATCTAAGAAGGCATGCCTTAGCATCCTTCTTTTCCATTAAAAACCATAGCTGAGTGATCTGTGTATACTGTGATTTTTGAGCCAAGCAGATATGATCGAAATTTATCTAACGCAAACACTACTGCCAACATCTCCTTTTCTGTCACTGTGTAATTTCTCTGAGCATCGTCTAAGGTTCTGCTGGCATAGTAAATGGTAATGGGAAGTCCATTCCTCCTCTGTCCTAATACATCTCCAACCACAAAATCTGAAGCATACGTCATGATCTCGAAGGGTAGAGACCAATCAGGCGGCTGTAGGACAGGAGCGCAGATAATCTTGTCTTTCAGTGTGAGGAAGGCATTAAGACATTTATCATTAACAAGAAATCGATGTCTTTGCCTAATAATTCAGTTAACGGTCGGGCAATCTGGGATAAGTCTTGGATAAACTGTCGGTAAAAATCGACATGCCCTAGAAATGGCCGTAACTGTTTGATGTTGGATGGTGGTTCGAGTTTTTTGTTGACATCCACCTTGGCAGGGTCAACCTCCATGCCTCGCTGGGAGATGAAGTGCCCCAACACGATCCTGTGAGTAACCATAAAATGGCTCTTTTCCCAAGACAGAACGAGATCTACCTCACAACACTTTTTCAGAACATGGCCTAGGTGCGCTAAGCAATCATCAAAGGACTCTCCATAGATGAAAAAAATCATCCATAAAAACCTCTAGAAAATCACCGACCATGTCCGCAAAAATAGCAAGCATGCACCTCTAAAAAGTAGCAGGAGCGTTGCACAATCCAAAGGGCATCTGTCTAAAGGCATACGTGTCGAACGGACATGTGAAAGTGGTTTTCTCTTGGTCTTCAGGAGCAATTGATACCTGGTTGTATCCGGAGTAACCGTCAAGGAAACAAAAGCACTCCTTCCCTGCCAACCGTTTTATAACCTGGTCTATAAAAGGCAAAGGGAAGTGGTCCTTCTTCGTCGCGGTGTTCAATTTTCTGTAATCAACATATACTCACCACGATATGGTTACTCTCTTTGGAATCTCCTCTCCACTCTCATTCTCAACCATCTGAATTCCCGACTTCTTCGGGACAACATGTAATGGGCTAACCCATTCAGAGTTGGAGATGGGATAAATGAACCCTACGTCACACCATTTTGTAATCTCTTTCTTGACAACTTCTCGTAAAATCGGATTCAGCCTACGCTGAAATTCTCTGGAGGGTTTGCTGTCATGATCGAGATAGATATGATGCGAACACAAAGTATGGTTAATCCCACGGAGATCGGATATAGTCCACCCAATAGCCTTGTGGTTTCTTTCTAGAATCTCCATCAGACGAGATTCTTGATCGTCAGTCAAAGATGAACTAATAATGACCGGAAACCGTTGATGTGGACCTGCAAGGAAAGCATATTTCATACTTGGTGGTAAAGTTTTTAATTCTGGTAAGGTAGTATCTGTATCTGTTGAAACCTCATCCATATTTGAACTGGGATCTGTATCGGCTGTGGATTTGTCGGCATTCTGATTATCCACCATGTCGATGTGCTCTAGAGTCGGACTATAGAAGATGTTCAAAACATCATCCAACTCCTCAGAATGATCAAAGGCAAATAACTCAGCCAAATGAAACTCTGTCTCTGGATCATCTGAGACGGAGGAATCGTGTAAATTCTCTGAATCTGAAAAGTCTGCAATAAATTCGTCAGAAGTCTGATCCCTTTGCTTCTCATCTTCCAGACTAAAATATAAAGTATCGTCTGAAGAATCGCCCCCTGCAGTCTCGGACCCATCCTCTGTTAAACATTCTTGGTTCTCTACTTGATATCTTTCGAGGTCATCAAAACGGACCTCATCCATGTAATCGCAGGAGGCTAAAGAACTCAGAAAATCAGAAGATGCATCACTAGCTGCGTTCGACTTTCTCGCCATCTCTATATGTACCTTCTCTCCCTCGGCGTGAAAAGATACCTGTATCATAATCGAAGAGAGCCTTTGCGGTCTCTAAGAAAGGCCTCCCGAGAATGATCGGGGTAAGGTGTAACTGTGTAGGGCAATCCATGTCCAGGACCGTGAAGTCCACTAGGAATTGCAGACCATGCACGGTTACGATAACGATCCTTAATATACCCTTAGGTCTCTTTACGGATCTATCAGCAAACTGAAGGATCGCGCGGGATTTGTAAAGAGGGCCTAACTCAAGCTATCGAGTAAAGAAGAGGGTACCAGATTGATCGAAGAACTGTTATCTAATAGAGTGCGGTCGAATTCGGCTTTTGCAATCTCACATCTGACATAATGTGCACCCGAGTCCTTCTTCTTCTTTGGTAACTTATTCTGTATCGCACAAGATGTAGCCTTAGTCAAGACATGTTTCTCTGTTCGGGATCTCTTTTTCCTACGCGTGGTGCATCAGTTTTTCAATTGATTCTTAAGCGTAGGAAAATGATCTAAGGCATCGTGAAGCGGGATCTTCATAAAGATGTGATCTTTAAGTAATCGTTCAATCTCTGGAGAAACAACATTCTTTTTGGTATTTTTCTTTCCTTTTCCAAACAAAGCATCGGGAAAAGGAACAAAATCAGGAGTCAGAAAATCGGAATTTTTATTGATATTAAAATCAGCTTGTACATCGAGAGTTTCAGAATTATGTACAAAACTTTCTAAGATAGGGGAAGAAATGTTTTTCTCGGGAGTATCTGCATGGTCTGGCATGATTTCATCGTCTGATTCGCCAGTGTCCATATCAACGGTATTGGCATTGCTCCCGTCTCTTGAGTCTGCAGAGTGGTCCTCATCATTGTGTTGTTTTTCCTCCTCGGCATCAAATTCTTGTGGCTCATGGATTTGCTCGTGCTCCTCGTCAAGTGCCCACTCTTCTACTCCAGCAGGTGCTCGTGGTGATCTACCTCTCCTTAGACAAATGAAGTTAGATAAAAATTCAGGAAACAAGATCTTACCTGTAGTGTCTACCTGATCTGGATGCCTCCTCTTATTGTTCGGGTTCATCTGAGGCTGGGCTGGAAGAGTGGTCTTCGATGCGGTAACTCGTCCAGACGACAGTTAACCTGCTCCATCTCAGTCTTGTGCGCAATTAGAGCTTACTCAGCATGTCCATGATCTGGTTGAGTGCCTGGACCTGTGAGACATCTCTGGTTCGGTGTGGTGGCCATGGCTTGCTCTTCTCTCCTGCCTTGGCGTGTATTGTTGAGAGGTGGAAGGCTGGGAGTATCGTTGTGGTGTGGAGGAAGATTGCTGCGGCTGCTGATAAGGATATGCCTGTGAATGATTAGCAGGGTATTGATATGAATGTGGTCTCTGATGATAAACATTTGGGTTGGATTGCTGCTGCGTGAAGCTCTGACGGTGCTGGAAATGCGGGCGTCCATGCTGCGGATGACCGTACGGCTGCTGCTGATGATTTGGTATACTCGATTGCTGAATCGGAGTATACCAAATCCCATTAATCTCAAGAGTGGATTGTGGCTCCACCTCCATCTTTGCAATGCTGGTGATCTGGCCGAGATTGGCGTGAGACTGATCCTCATGCCAATTGATCTACGGAATCTCGGGCTCGCTCTGGACGTAGTGCGATCCTCCGTGTCGATTGCATGGTCGAAGAAGACTGGCTCTGTTGGTACTGAAGTTGGAGCTCAGAAACCTTCTTCGAGAGATCACTCAGCTGCTGAGGTAGAGATGAGAGTTACTCTAACTCTCGCAGCGGTTGTAAGTCCTGGACTTGCTTTTGAATCACATCCACCAACGTTAGCTTCTCGCTAATGTATCCCATGTTGGTGTTGGATTCGGAATCTGAGATGTTATCCACCTTATGATGTTCTCGGTGATGTGGTGGCTGAGGGGCTTTTTGAAATGCCCGAGTAGAGTCAACGACTCTCGAGTTCTCAGCCATCCCTTCGAAGATGGCCCAAACTGACTCGGAGTCCTTGTTCAAATAGTTGCCGCCACATGCGGCACTCACGAGCCCTTGGATGTCCGGTTGGAGTCCTCCGAAATAATTTTGCACTAGCACCTTCATTGGTATTTCATAATGCAGGCATATCTCCGTAAGGTCCTTGAATCTGTCGCATGCCTCATGGAAAGATTCATGCGGATGCTGCGTGAAGTTGGAGATCTGACTCCTCATCATGTTCGTCCTCCCCAGAGGAAAATATTTACGCAGGAAAGTGGACTTCAGATCGTCTCATGTAGAGATTTCCCGTCCCAGATGACTCAGCCAATAAAGACCCTTATCAGCTAAGGCAAAGGGAAAGGCCTTGAGGCGTACAGCCTCCTGCATAACTCCTGCATAACAAGCCATGCCGCAAATCATCTCGAATTGCTGTAAAAAAGTAAACGGCTCCTCTGCGGTATTCCCGTAGAACTTAGGAAGCAAAGAAATGAAGGACGGTCTCAGCTCGTATGGACCTTGATTCGGTGGTAGCCGAATCCAATGATGGAGCGTTCTTGCGTCCGGGTCATACTCATCCTGTAAAGTCGCGGGAACCACTGCAGGCGGTAACTGGTTCCCGACCCCTGCTCGCAGCGCGGCTATTTCAGCCCGCAACTCATTCTGAACTCGAAATTGATCTCAAATCTGTAGATTCATCTACTGAAGCATATCGAGAATCCATGTCGTGATATCTACAGGATCTGGTCTTCCTTCGTGATGCTCCTCAGCTGGTGGCCTCTCATCTGTTGGTCCTTTGCCGTGAGCCATCTGATTGTCTGTGAAAGAAAAGTTCTTGTAAGAACTCAGCGAAAAATCGGCTGGAGATCTAGATGTATCGAGGTAAGGGTCTGCCTCGATATTCTGGACAGGAGGCGAGGGAGTCTGGATCTGACTCTCCTCGAGATCAGATGGGACCGACTCGGGAAGAGGGCCATCTCGAGCCTATGAAGATGTACGATCGACGGTGGACGGTCGAAAGCTCACGGAGTCTGAGCAGAAAAGCCGTCGAGACGTCATCTTCGATGTCAAGAGAATTAATCGGGAGAGCACGATTTACGATTCAAAGGAGAGGGGAAAAATGCGAAAGCCACGGTAACTTACGCCCCGCAAGCAAACACAAAGCAAACCCCGTTTTCACCAACACAACCCGATGAAGACCGTAAGAGTTCGGTCTTTTATCTTGTCGTATTTAGGGTTGTAATTAGCAAACAACTATTGTGGTTATCGCGAGCTGAGCGAGCTTATAGGTGCCCGATAATTTCTCCGAAACACTGGCTCGAGTTCTTACAGGAGATCACTCGCACTCAGCCAGGATGGGAGTAAGTACGGACCGTTTTCGTCAACTCGTGTTACTTGAGGACGGAGCCTTGCGTAGTGTCCTCTAAACCTCCCACTCTGCTAAGTAAACCCGGACCGTTTCTGGCTACCCGAGAGTACCCACTGAGGAACAGTGATCAGGTGTATAGACTAAGTAGTATTTCGCAGAAAATACGGGGTTTTGGCTCTAACCTTATGGGTCGGCTCTCGCTCGCGCACTCTGAGAAGATGTGCGGAGATTACTCTCCCAAATCAAATGAAACGTTACGCTTTTTAGGTCAGATATATTTAGCAGTCCCAATTTTATTTTGTGGTTTTATAATTTTTTTGATTTTTTCAAACAATGTCTACCGATTTTTTTTCTTTTTATAAAAATCCTAAAATCATGCACCTAGGTTGCGAGTCCTAGAACTAACTACGTAGGCACAATCAAATAGAATAAAAAATACCTAATCATGCATCTATCGGAAAAAGCCACAGAAAAACCGATAAGGTGAGAAAATCGCGGTGGGTGCCCTGATCCCTCGAATACACGGTATCCGATGAATTAGACCCCAAAAAAATGGGGGGATTTTACATTACTAGAGTTTGATACATTTTTTCTCCCTTTCTCTCTCTTTTTACAGAAATACACTAATTAACTTCTGCCCTCTGCAGCCGACTCGTAAAGAAGGAGTCGGCCTCTGCTCTTTCAACTGACTCGGCTTCCGAAGAAGCCGGTTGATCTTGTAGTACCTGCAAAAATTAGTTAGCGGCTTAAAGAAAACCGAGAGACAATTCGAGAAAAGTCGTACAAAAAACCGTACGAAAAATCGAAAACAAAACAAAAAGAAGAGAAAATAAAATCACAAAAATACGAAAAAAAATCAAAATACTGTAACGCCTCCCCGGGAACGGCGCCATTTTGAAAACGGGTCGCTAGAGTCGGCTTACGGTTTTTAAAAGAGAAAGTCATCGATGTAGAAAGCCGCAATCCAGATCCTAGCTCCGATCAAACAAATTCGGTTTTCTAAAGAAAACCTACACTATTTTTTTATCCAGCTAAGTGTGACTGGGTCGAACTCAAGGAGGTAAATTAGAATGCTTTGATTTTTTAAAGAAATATTTTTGGGATTTATTTTTATCTCTTCTGAAAGCGATCAAAGGAAAGATACACTTTTTATTGAATTTTTATTTTAAATTTTTTATTTTATTTTAATCTTTTCCAATTATTTATTTATTTTTTTCAAAGGAATATTTTTCACAAAATTTATTTATTATCTAATAGGTGAGATATAGGTAAATGATACTATATGGTAGGTGGAACGGATCGAGCAACGGGCTCGAACTACACACGAAAACAAAACAAAACAGAGTTGAATTTCGACGAATTAAAACACGATGAAAACACAAGAAAGTTACATGAAAAAAGTACTTGAAATCTTGCTAGGGTAGTTGCGTAACTACCCTAAAATATCGATGAAAAATAAGGTCAAAAATAGGTCCAAAAATAATCCCCTACAGCCCAGGGGTATAAGCGTAAGAAAAGCTATAAAAATTGTTGCAAAAAGGTCCTTGCAGGGATTGTTCTGTGAAAGAAAATAAAAGTTCTTACATTTAGGTCCCTGCGGAGGGACCTAAACACAAATATAGAAACCTTCTGGAGCGGGAATTTATTTCTGGAAGCCGGCAGGTTAATTTTGCAATTTATCTACCGCTTCACTTTCGACGGCCGAGATTAGAACAAGCCGGCGCTGATCTGACGCTCTAGGGTATGCCACGTGCCGCAAGCCTGTGCAACCTGAATATTCTTGCGGTTCTTGAGTTAGTTGCGCGTTTGCTGAAGAAGGCTTCTTCCTCGAATTTTCCCCGGCGATCGGCGGCAGCTTTGGCTCTCCAGCAGGGCCAGAGGGGTGGCTCCTCCAGCCTCGAGCTCGCCCGCGGTAGGTGGCTGACTGAGATGGCTCTGAGCATCGGTGGTCACTCGAGGAAGGTGGCGAACTCGCAACTCCTGGAGATTGCTGGAGGTTGATGCGCCTTATTTGAAATTCATGTTCTTGATGATAGAAGCTTCCAAATGATTGGGAATAGCTCCAGGTTGAAGATGGATATGCAAACAACAAGTTTACGTGCTCGATTCTCAAGAAATCGGTCGATAGATTAAGAGTTCGCAAGATCAAAAAGTGGTTTCCAGAAAATATGTGAATTGTGTGAGAATGGCGAGGAAATGAATCGTGATTTGAGTTGATTTGAAGTTTGTTCGAATGATTCCTACAATCTAGCATTTAAGAGGAAAGGTTAATCATCCTAATGACGATCTTAACCACTCTAATATGAGCATGACAATCGAGATGAAATTGGAGAAAGGTGGAGGAACTGACCTGGGAGAGAGGGTATATGACCCTCGGATGATAGCTCAACGAGCGGTCTTCTCGGAGCTCGACGCGGCGCGATGCTGCGATTCAAGGTGGCGATGCAGCTTGGAACTCCTCCTCCGACGTCCCTCTTCCACGCTAGCTGGTCGTCGAGTGATGTCACCACCGGAACGAGGTGGAGCAAGGTGGAGAAGTTGAGGGGTCGGCTACTGGAACTGGGATGTTTCAGGTAGTAGGTAGGTTAGTTGCGAATGGGGGATCTTTAGGGGTTTATATAATGAGATTGATTGATCCCCAAGTAAAATCCAAGGGTGGTCGTGGATGAAGGTTGTTAGATGAAGAAATCCAATGGTTGAAATTGCCTGAAGGAGTGAAGATGTGTGCGGGATAATGCGATGAAGATGGCCGGTCAGAACAAATTCTGTTTGAGCTTCTTTGAAGAAGATGAACCAGGTGCTGACACGTGTCAGCACCTGGTTGGCCAGATGCGAAAAATAGCTTGTAAATTTATTAATAAATAATAAATAAGGTTATTTTAAATAGGTATAAATACAAGAAATGTAAATAAATTTATTATCTAATTTATGGAATAATTACTTTTTATAAATAATAAATATTATTCAAAATATAAATATTATATTAATAAATATGTATATATAAATAGGTTTTGAATTTTATTTTAATAAATAAATAAACAAATATTAATTTTATATTTTCTCAATTATTGGAACATTAAATAAAAGTTGTGTGAATTTTTATGGATTTTAATAAATTAACTTACATATATTAGTAAATATGGGTGTAAGTTATACAGTTCATTTTTACCTTTAATTTAGGGTTTTTAATTTTATTAAAATAATAAATAACCTCCAAAAATTATGAAATAATTTAGGATTAAAATACAAGATCATAAAAATAATTAGAAATTATAAAATTAAGAAAACTATAAATAAAGTATGCCACATAAAATAATTAGCCCAGAAACCCCGTTGTCATTTGGTCCCAAAACCGACTTTTTGCAAACGGACTCCGAATTTGATGAAACTACCTTTATTAATTAGAGAATGTTATTTTATTAACTTTAAAGGTGAGTAGAGTGAAATTGGAGTTCGTGTGAAGAAGTTATGATGTTCGGAAGTTGAGATTTTGATAATTTATAAGTAGGATTTCTTGGTATATATACAGGGTAATATTTTTAACTCATTTTTATATTTTTATGTACATTTTTAGGAATAATTAGGAAAAGAGTTTGGTGAAAAATACATATGAATTAATTAAAATTCTTTGAAGTTTTATATTTAATTGATAATTAGTGAGAAGTACATGGAGTGTATATTAATTTATTTTTAGGGTTTTCTTTCCTTATCTCCCCCTACTTTTTGGTTTGTCGACCAATCCATGCTGACTTTGTCTCAGGGGTTAGGCTATAAATATACCTTGCAGTTATATTTATATGAAGTCATATTGTACATATATACATATATCCAATCTGCCTTTTGTTCTTTTTCTTTGTTCTTTATTTATTTACATGATTTTGATGGTTAAAAGTGACTATTTATTCATGATTAAGGATTTGTTAAAAGATGGAAATTAATGAATATTTACATACATTTGTTAAGGGTTTTAAGACAAAATGTGACAGAAAAGTTAATGAATCATGGATTCATCACATACATATGAACTCACTCTTATCATTAAGTTGTTTAGTTGCTCACTGTCAGCACTAGCGGCCTTATCATACAAATTCATCATTCACTTTTATCCAATTCGTAATGATATCGACTGAGTCAATATGTGAACTTTCCATTTACTGAACCCTACATCCCTAGAAGGTATTGCCCTTTAGTCCTTGAGTGTCCAAAATGGACCCGACATGTGGACTCTAGAGGTGGCCCTTGATTTACATGTAGCACTTAGCTCTGCAATGTTTTTCGAGTGCATGTTGATTCATGGTCTTCTACCAATTGATTCTTAGTTCTTTTTATTAGGTTTATTATTTTATTTTGTGACTATTGTACTAGTTAATATCTAACTATTATCTGTTCAACTCGAAGATCGGTATCTATTTTTTCTTTGTACTTGCATGATTCTAATAAGTTAGAATTATACTTAAGGTACAATGTATAAACACTATGCACTGCTATTCAGGATGAATCCAGTATATAATTAAATCTCCAGATTCACTAGTAATTAGAACTTATCCAGTGAGATTATATGTCATCTCTATGTGATATAACGCCTGTGAATGCCATCTTCTCTATCTCATTGTAAAACACGTATATATTCATCATTCCATTTATGAAAATAGCGTCAGAGATTACGTATGGCCTAAGTGCATATTTAACATTAATCTCATTCACTGTACTCATAGTCGTATATTGTAACATATGCAAGAGCAAAATATGTAACTACATATGCATATGGAGGTGTCATAAATCCGCATTAATTAATAGGCATGTGTTATCAAAATCAAGTGACCCGTAACTTGGTCTTTAATAGCTTGTCTATGCAACTTCTTCCTCTTCTTTCTTTTTTTAATCATGTTGTGGATCGATCATAGAGAATGAAAGAAAAACGATCAATAAGTCTCGCTGGCCTCCCACGCAGTTCGATCGAATCTATGAGGCACTCCCGGGACGGATCATGATTCGATGTCCAGTGATGTCTTTTAGTGCCCAGGTGATTGATTTAAATAGCATGAGGGTGCAGTAGGGCGAGCTGAGCTTTCAGGCGAAGGAGCTAACTAGTCCTAAACGAGAGCTGACTACCTGACCATCCATATCTATAATCTCAAAGTGGATTCGAGGGGTCAAAGATTTCACATCTAGTTATAATCGGTAGCATTACGCTGGAAACCGTCGGACTCAGTTGCCTATATAGTAAGTAAACATAGTATCCCTCAATATGGGTTGCAAGGGACCTTCAAGGAGATTGATTAGTAGGGTGATAGGATGTGACAATAAGCTCAAGGATTATGAAGTAATGATATGCAATATCAATATCCGACTTGAAATAAGAGCTATTATTTTTTAGTGAACTATTGTAAAGAATTAGGAAAAAATCTATATAAATACTTATGATCAACAATGTGGGAAAAGATCGAGTGGGTTAAAATCTTCTACGAGCAATAACTACTTATCAATGATAGCCAGGTTAAAAAAATCGACATATATAAGGTTAACCCTACATTTTGATCCAAGATAGAAATACGAGATTCTTAAACTGACAGAACACATACCGTATCCGCGAGGAATAGCTACTGCAAGGGTTGGGTTGAGAGCGTTATTCTTCTCCTCCAGTCATGGCTAGCCCGTAGATAACTACACCTTCTCGGAAACGTATTAACTCGGTCAAAGAAAAGGAAGGGACTCTGTTTGTGTTTCTCTCCTCTCTCCCTGTTCTGTGTGTGGAGAGTTCTCTCCCTTACTCTCACTCTCTTGTACGTAGGGAGATGGTAACTTTTAATCCCAAAATGGAAACCCACGTGTGGAGTGATTGAGGTATAATTGGCCCCCCATAACCTCTTCTCTTTTCATTAATTCAATTAAATTATTTTTTTTATTTTTTAAACTAATTGATAATTTATTATTTTGTATAATATATTTTAGTGGTTGTTACAATCTATCCCACTAAAAACATTTATCTCAAAATTTTAAATTTAAGAGCTTACCAAAAAGTTTGGGATATTTGGCTCGTATTTCCTCCTCCAAGCACCAAGTAACCTCCTCACATTTTTTATGTTTCCATAAAACCTTGACCATTGAGATTATCCGATGTGGCAACTGATTTTCTATCCGATCGATGATCTTGATTGGTTCTTCTACGTAAGATAGATATGTTTTCACTTCAGGAATCTCATGCTCGACCACATGCGAGGGATCGACTACGTACTTTCTTATCATTGAAACATGAAATACATCATGTAATTCTTGAATTGAGGAAGGAGATAGACCTGATATGCAATCTCACCAATTCTCTTGGTGATCATAAAGGGTCTACATATCTTGGATTTAGCTTTCCCCTTCTACCAAAGAGAACTACTCCATGCATAGGAGAGACTTTGATAAAAACGTGATCACTCACTTCAAATTTAAGATTGTGCCTCCGACGACCAACAAAGCTTTTCTGCCTACTTTGAGCAGCTAACAACCTCTTCTTGATAATATCAATTTTTTTAGTGTCCAGGATAATCTCTGGAACTAAGACATTCCATTCACCCACATCATCTCAGTATAAGGGAGAACGACATGGTCTACCATATAGAGCTTTGTACGGGATCATTTTGACACCAGAATGAAAATTGTTATTATAAGCAAATGTAACAAGTGGAAGATGAAAATTCCAATTTCCAACAAAGTCCAAAGTACAAGATCTAAGCATATCCTCCAATGTTTGAATGGTTCTATCTGACTGCCCATTAGTCTACGGGTGAAAAGATGTGCTAAACTTCATATTCTCACCCAATGCATCACTAAAGCTCTTCCAGAATCTGGATGTGAAATGTACATCTCGATCAAAGACAATGTACACATGTACACCACGCAACTTCACTATCTCATAGACATGTAGCTTGGCCAGACTCCCTGTAGATTAAGACATCGTATAGGTAAAAAGTGTACTAAATTAGTCAATCGATCCACAATCACCCAAATGGAATCATATTTGGCATCCTTCATGGGAGGCGAACCCACCAAAAGATCCATAGTAATGTGCTCCCACTTCCACTCAGGAAGGTCCAAAGGTTGCAATTCTATAGATAGCCTTTAATGCTCAATCTAGAAACGAGCTCTACAATTTCTCGTTTCCTAATTTTCCTCCAGAAGTTTTGTTGTAAATCCTTGTACATTTTCATACTCCATGGACAGATGGAGTACATGGAACTATGCGGTTCCTCCAAGATCCATTTTAATCTCTTAATCATTAGGGACCCATAGTTGATTACTAAATCCCAATCCCCTATCAACTGCGATCAATAACTCACTAGAAGGCTTCTTCGATGCTTCAACCATCTGTAATAATTCTGGATCAACTTTTTGTGCTAACAATCCTTCTCAATCAATGCTGAATGAAATCACAATCTAGCAACAAAAATATCGTGGTTCCAATCAATAATAGGCTTCCACTGAAAGAAATCCTTGACGAGCTTCCATTGCAATCTCATGCAAGAAAATTTAGCTTTTCATTTCCTCCTGAGCGCATCTGCCACTGTATTAATTTTTCTTAGATGATAGTCCAAGGAAAAGCCATAATCCTCCAATAGTTATAGCCATCTTCTTTGCCTCATATTCAGGTCCTTCTAAGAGAAAAGATATTTGAGGCTCTTATGGTTAGTAAGCATCTAGAAATTATCTCAATACAGATAATCTCTCCACAACTTCAAAACGAAAACAACTACAACCATCTCCAGATCATGAGTAGGATAATTTCTCTCACGAATTTTCAATTGTTGAGATGCATAAGCTACAACCTTATCGTATTGTGCTAGAACGAAACCAAGTCTTGACCCTGAAGCATGAATATGTATTATGAAACCTCCAGTACCCGAAGGAAGTGTCAAAATCGGAGATGAAGTCAACACCCCCTTCAATTTTTGGAAGCTCTCTTTACATTATAAACTCCATATGAATTTGGTTTCCTTCCTCAAAGTTTTGTTATAGGGAGAGCTATCTTCGAGAAGTCACGAATGAAATCCCTATAATAACCAGCCAAACCAAAAAAGCTACAAATTTTTGTAACTGTCTTTGGTTGGTTCTAGTTCAGAACTGCCCTGACCTTCGATGGGTCAACAAATATCCCATCTTTCGATATGACATGTCAAAGAAACATTACCTTATCAAGCCAAAACTTGCATTTTGGAGAACTTATATACTATTTACTGATGATCTTGATTTTTTTAAAAGTGATATTTATTGATATTTACAGGTGTTTTATAAGGAATTTTAAGCTAAAATGAGTGAATAAAGATAATGAATTGGTTATTCACAAGTTGCCTTCTTCGCTCCTGATGGCCCCAATAGCTTCCAGGAGCCTTGCCACATATACAGGTGCTCTCAAATGACTCCCAAGTCCCATCAATGGGGACCTTGAGGGACTTCAAGTTCGACGACCTAGAGAAGCTACTTCTCCTTGGATCCCAGCTCCAAGTACCTCCTGAAGGGTTCGGTCCTGCACAAAAATGATCACATGCTCAGGAGTTACACTCTCGACCCTAATTTGAAGTTGAATCACAAAGTAAATGGAGAGGTGGAGGAGCTCTTATGTAGGGTGGTAGATGAAGCTTGAAATGGGCTCAATCCTTGCAAGATAAGGATGAACGATGGGGCGTTTGATGGAGAAATGAAGGGTCTAAAGAATGGTAGAGAATGTGGGTCAAGTAACGATTAGATTCATGATGAATGAGGGTTGGAGCTTGAATCTTCAATGATAGAAAGATTTAGAAATTAAGCTAATCTAATAACTTATTACTTAAACTAATAACTATACTACACTAAGAGAAGGAAATGACACGAGAAAAGCATGAAAGAACAGCTCATACTTACGCAGACAGGGAGCAAAAGGCCTCTACTTGAAGTTCACTTCAGGCGATCATGGATCACCACTTCCGGCCACTCTACTCCAAGCCAACACCTACACAATGCTCCTGTTGTCACCAAGGGCCTCAAGTGATACAAGGATCGGGGTTACGAGGGCTAAAAGGGGATCAAAATTGCAAAAAATTGAGGAGCACCTTATTTATGGACATGGCAAGGGGTAAAAGGGGTATGTCAATTGCGTGAAGAGGAGGCGAGGTTGGTGGAAGCTAGATCTCTAGCGAGATGGAGGGTCGTCTGGGATGAGAAGTGGTGAAGGGCTCGAGGGGTAACCAGAAAAATGCAGAGATTAAATCCCTTAATAAATCAATGAAAAATAATAAATGAATTCTATGTAAAAGTAAAAACATAAAAAATATCACTTATTACGTATTATTCTATGGATATTTTATTTATTTTTACGACATTATTCATTATGTGTTGATTTTTACAAGTATATTCATAGGTATAGTTACGTATATTTGATCTCTTTTATTTTTATTTTATGTGTTTAATTTTATTATTATATCTACATATTTTATATATCTATAATATGTTTAAGTACATCTTAGAATATTTTTATTTTATTTTTCTTTTTTATTTATATAATTAAATAAATATGTGTATAGCATTATATGTATAATATGCCTATATATTTTATAAATAATTTATTTTAATATATTTTTTATTTATTTTATTTGTATTTATATTTTTAACAAATTTCAAATAATATTTACAAGTATTTAAAAATATAAGAAACGAATAATAAATAAAATAAATAAATAAAATATGTAGGTATCAAGTACAATGGGACCCTCGAATGCTGCATTTGTTAGATAGATAATTTAATTTTATGAATAATAAAGGTGAGTTTGGTGAGTTTTGACCTTGTATGGAGAAGATATTGGTCTATGAAGTTAAGTTTGCAGTTTTTTCATTTGTATGTGTCCATTATTTTTCTTGGTAATTAATTTTGTGCAATATTTATTTGAGGTGTGTATGAAGGGAAATAAAATAATGTAAAAATGGATATTTATAGTTAATGAAATTAGAGTTTTTGTGAGTGTTTACGTACAATTGTTCTTTCTATCTCCCCCTACTTTATTACTGGTCAATCAAGTCGATATTGACTTGGTCTCGGGTTCTAGGGCCATTTAATATCTTTGATACTTCATTTCATTTTCTTTTATTTTATTCTTTTATTTTGTAATTAAATACTTGTATTTCTATCGTATTTATAAGTTAAATAATGAATGTTATTATATACAAATTAATGATATTTACATTCATTTAACTTGGGATTTAAGGTCAAAATGAAAGAATAAAGGTGATGAAATGGAGATTCATCAGACATGCACGTATCATGCTCTACACATGGCTTCAACAATTATCCATTGACTACAAACATATGTGTGTTAGATGACGACCCTAAAATTATAATGTTATTACTGCCACACATAGATCTCACTATAAACGACCCTAACTATTTGTCTTCAACATGCCTGGAAATAGCTTCAACTTTGCATCAAACAACCAAACCTTCTAATTAGGCATGAAAATCTTTCTTTTAATATGTTTGTCATGCCATTCTTTCACTTTGTTCTCGTATGTCAGGTCGTTTTCATATGCATAGTCTCAAAATTCCAAAAGTTTGTTCATATCAATCTTCTTGTTTTGTCTAGATTTTCCTGGATGGAAATTGCAAACACTAACTTCCCACAAAGATGGATGAATGAGTTCCACTAGCAAGTGGTAAGGCTTTCCATTTACCAAACGATAGGGACACATTCGTGAAGGAGAATTGTAAGTCGTATGATAAGCTCACAAAATTGAGTCAAGAAACTGAGACCGGTTCTTCCTATCCGAGCGAACATATTTTTGAAGTATTATCTTAATCTCCCTGTTAGAAATATCTGCCAAGCCACTAGTTTACGAGTGGTAAGGAGATGTGACATGATGCTCAATGTTGTACTCCTTAACAAGTTTCTTTACTTCTTTATCATAAAATGACTTCCCCCATCTGAAATGAGAATTTTAGAAATCTCAAACCATGAAATAATGTTATCCTTGAGAAAGGGACAAATGGTACGACTATCTATAGTTCGAGCATGGATAGCCTCAACGCATCAACTAACATAATCTAATGCAAGTAGGATGTACTTGTATCTCTGATTGTTAGGAAATGGGTCCATGAAGTCAATGGCCCATGCATTAAAAATATCATATATAAGAATAAACTTCAGAGATATTGTGTCTTTGGAACCAAACGTTCATCCCATTTTCTAACAGTCAATGTAGTCCTTTGAAGGATATGGTTAGATCCTCAAGCGCATCACGGAAGCGTGAGCATCGTATCGAATACAATGAGGAGCGACTAGTCGCACTAGTTGCTCGATGTAGCGGAATTTAAAAAATTTTCATGCGACGAAACCACATGATCCAAGAATACTTCTCGGATCGTTTTGTCTAAACCACAAACAAGTAATAGGATTACCTCTTGAAGCGTGGTTGCGATCGAGTCTCTAAACGAAGAGACCTCCTGTCTCAAGTCTGATCCGACGGAGGAGACACTTGCGAGCGCGGGGATGAATCGCATCTTCTCGCAATCCATGTTGATGATCCAAGCATCGGATCTCCTGATCTCGACACACGAGATCCGACGTCTTCTTCACGAGCGAGGCGCACCGAAGTAGACGGAGATCCATGAGCAGACGATCAGGCAGCATAACGACGATGCTGCGGCGATGGAGACTTCTCTCTAGGTCATCCATGGTGGACGGCCATGAGAGGAAGAGAGATGGCATGTGGAGAGAAAGAGAGAGAGAGAGAGAGAGAGAGATGTGCTTCTCAAGCATTGTGTGTATAAAGAGAGAGCATGGTATGCCTCTCTATTTATAGGGTTTTGGGATTCATGGATCTCAATCCATATGACATATAAAATCAATGGATGAGATTGATTTATGTCAATCTAATGGTCAAGATTGTTGTTGGTAAAAGCCAACAACTTGTGATTTAATTTAGATTAAAATATATTTGATAAAATCAAATATAAATCAATCCTAAATCAAACCAACAAATAAGGAGAGAATACATATGGAGATCAAATCTCCCATGTATAATCAAGGTGGACGGCCACCCATTCCAAATAGGACATGGGTGACGCCCACCATATTCCATATGGAGGCAATCTCATGGAAATCCATGAGATTGCATATCTCCTTGGAAATCTCTCTCATTATTTATTTCCAACAACTTTTGTTGGGATTTATTCACCAAAAATAATTCACAATTTATTTTAGGAATATTGCAATCTTGACATTGAAAAATTGTGAATCACATTCACAACCCAAAACAACATATAATTTACATTATCAATTAATTACATAATGTGTATCCAATACACACAATAATTAATTAACAAATATAAATTATGATTGGCTCTCTCTAATACATTATAAAACACATTTATAATATATTATGAATAATTGGATATTACTATCCACATTATTCTTAACCATAATAATTAAATCACATTTAATCATCTTGGATCTCTATTCTCATGTTCCCAAATAATATGAATCACATTCACATTATTCACATCTTTGATAATCAAATCACATTTAATTATCTAAGATAACTCTCCTTATAATATGAATCAAATTCATATTGTTCATGATAATTAAATCACATTTAATTATCCATTTTCTCAATGCTCGGATACATATATCAACAATAGAATTATCCATGAACTCTTTCAAGGATAATGTGCTTTCTCCGCGAATACTTGGAAATAAGGACAAGGCGATTGTATTGTTCCACGTATAGTGACTTGGATATTGAGATTACATCTCAAAACCAGATCTCGGGCCTCCCATAGATGCTTGATTAAATCAAGACCGCAAATCTAATCTTCTCATTGTATCTGAATCATATTCAGATCAATGTCCAACATTTGGATCAAGATCATATTACTTCTCTACTGAGAGGAGTCACTAAAATCCATCCCCGTTTCATCACTCCCTAGGAATGGAAGCGTCATGGTTGTACAATCGTTTATGATCACATCACCCTCAGGTATACCCAATACCTGTACATCCTGCATACTGGAAGACTAAGAATAAACCCGAAGTATTAGATCAACTTTATATTGTCTACTTGAGGGTTTTATCAGTAAGTTTCTCATTTTGATCATTGGGAGTTGGTATCGATCATATACTTTCCAAAAGCATATATCATACCTAGGTATTGATCATATACTTTCCAAAAGTATATATCAAACCTGATTCTAAATTATGAAAATGATCAAGAAAACTAGTGTACTCCTCCTAAGGAATGCACCTCCTCCATATGCAATCTACACCCTCACAAAACAGGTACAAATCCTCCTACTAGTAAAAATGTTTTTTAGATAAAAATTAACACCTTAATTTTGACCAATATTATGAAACTTTCTTGGATATAGTATTGTTTAAATTATCAATATAATAAGGAAGAGAGGTGACATAAGTATCGCCTTGCCTGGGAAAGCCTCTAAGATTGGTAAAATATTCAGGTCAAGAGTCTCTAGAACATTAATTCTGGAAAGATAATTTACCACAATATTCTTAAGTACAGGTTTATTTATTATTTACAAATCAAACTCTTGGAGCAAAATGGTCCAACTAAGAATACATGGGTTGGCATCCTTTTTATCCCATAAGTTCCATATGATAAAGTGGTCAGTGTAAATAATTATTTTCGATCAATGAGATGGGATCTGAATTTTTTCATGGCAAACACAACTGCTAGCATATTTTCTTTATTATTGTATAGTTATTTTGAGCCTTGTCTAATATTATGCTAGCAAAATGAATCGCAAACGATACTCCATCCCTCTTCTATCCCAATACAGCCCCAATAGCAAAATCTGATACATCTATCATGATATTGAATGGAAGAGACCAATCTGGCAGTTGTTGGACATGAGCTTGAGTAACCAAGTCTTTTAAGTGATAAAAGCCTCAAAGTACTTTATCATCAATAATGAAATCGATATCCTTGCCTAGAAGTATAGTCAAAGGTCGGGAAATTTTTATGAAGTCCTTAATAAACCATCAGTAAAAAACGGCATGCCCTAAAAAGACCTTAATTGCTTCAGTATTGTTGATGGCTCAAGGTTGGCAATAGCATCCACCTTAGCCAAGTCAAACTCTGTTGCTTGCTTGGAGATGACATGGCCCAATCCAATTCTACTAGTTACCATAAAATGAATCTCCCGCCATGAAAGCACCAAGTTCACTTTGCAACATCATTGTAGCACTCGGTATAAAATTTGTATCAAAGTTATCTCTATAGATCAAGATATTATCCATGAAATCCTTGAAAAAACTACCCACCATGTCAGTGAAAACAACCAACATATACTTTTGGAGTATAGCAAGTGTGTTGCACAATTCAAAGGTCATTCTTCTAAAGGTGTAGGTGCTAAATGGACAAGTGAAAGTATTTTTATCTTGAACTTCATGAGAAATTACTACTTGATTTTATCTAAAGTATCCATCCAAGAAATAAAAGAACTCTTTCCATACTAGTCTTTCGACAATCTGGTTAATAAAGGGCATCAGAAAGTGATCTTTCTTGGTTGCTTAGTTTAAGCGCTTGTAATCTACAAAAACGTGCCTTGAAGTAGGCACTTTGGCCGAAATCTCCTTTCCATCTACAATTGTAATCATGGATTTCTTTGGAACTACATGCAATGGGCTTTGAGTGGGAGATTGGGTAAATAAATCCAGCTTCGCACCATTTTTGATCTCTTTCAAGATAACTTCCCACAAATTAGGATTTATCCGATGCTGAAACTCACAGGATGAATTGTTGTCATCCTTGAAGTATATGTGATGCAAGAAAAGTGCTAGATTTATCTGTCAAAGATCCTTGATCTTCTAGCCTATCGCCTTGCACTTTTTCTCTAGAACCTCTAACAAGCAAGGTTCTTGATCATCGATCAATTACAAACTAATGATGTTCAGAAATAGTTATGGCTAGTCCACAAGGAAGGTATGCTTTAATGTTGCTGGTAAAGGGTTGAGCTCTGGAATGGTCTGAATCTTCTTTCTAGCTACCTTTGAAACTGTACTGGTTGTCAGTGTTTGATATGCCAATTATGTGATGCCCACCATGGTTACTTTAGGCTCTACATATGAGATTTCGAATAGATCTGCAATGAATTCTTCTTGCTTGGATTCAACGGGATGTTCATCAAACAGACTCATTTATCTCATAAGCATATATATCTTCATCAACAAAGTAACACAACTCAAATGTGCTTTCCAGGACTCTTAAGAGGAATTTCTAGGTCTCAATATCATTTAAAGAAAATCCTGCCTTTAATTTCATTTAAAACATCACAATCTTTTATCATTGGCTCTCTCTCTCTCACCTAATGATGACTCTAATGGCTTCAGATCTTTGATCGTCTCTATTATAACATTATCTCTATTGGAGCAAAGGCGGAGAAGGAGATGCTAGCCGTAGTTTTTGCCCTGGATAAGTTCATATCGTACATTATCAGATCTAGAGTGACCATATACACTGATCATACCGCCATCAGGTACCTCATGGCAAAGAAGGATGCCAAAGCTAGATTGACCAGATGGATCCTTCTACTCCAGGAGTTTGACATAGAGATTAAGGATAAGTCTGGAGTCAAGAATGTGGTGGCATATCATCTCTCCCGATTAGAGCATCTTGAGGATTCTGAGCACACTGAGACTATTTGTGAGACCTTCCCAGATGAGGCGATCCTTGCTATCGCCTCTCTCCCGTGGTACGCCGATATTGTGAACCTTTCTTGTTGCTAAGAAAGTTCCACAAGATTGGCCCAGGCAGAGACTTGAGACCTTCCTCGCGAAGGCCAAGTCCTACCACGGAGGATCCCATCCTTTTCCATGAAGGAGGGGATAGCGTCTGGCGTAGGTGCATTCCTCAGGAGGAGCACCATAGCGTCCTCACTTACTGCCACAAGCTTGAGGCAGGAGGACATCACTCTGGGAGGAGAACGGCACAGAAAGTGCTCCGATCCGGCCTATGGTGGCCTACCCTCTTCAAGGACTCTGATGAGTTCGTGAAGAGGTGTACTGACTGTCAGAGGATGGGCACTTGTGGACAGCGTGATATGATGCCGATGCAGCCCATTCACTTCTGTGAGGTTTTTGATGTATGAGGCATCGATTTCATGGGTCCATTCCCTAAGAGTCAGGGATTCGAGTACATTCTGTTGGCCGTGGATTATGTGAGTCATTGGGTTGAGGCCATCCCCGCCCGAACCGCAGATGCTAGGAATGTTTGCAGATTTTTGAGGAAGCATATCATTTCACGGTTCGAGGTACCTCGAGTGTTGATATCTGATGGGGGGGTCTCATTTCGTCAACGATCAGGTAAAGGCCCTTGCTAGCGAGTTCGGCATAGACCATCGAGTTACCACTCCATACCATCCTCAGACGAATGGTCTTGCCGAGGTGTCAAACAGGGAGATCAAGACTATATTGCAGAAAGTCGTATGTCCTGACCGAAAGGATTGGTCACAGCTTTTGGACTCGGTCTTGTGGGCATATCGGACGTCTTTCAAGACACTGTTGGGCACATCTCCCTTTCGCCTCGTTTATAGCAAGCTGTGCTATTTATCTGTTGAGTTGAGACATAGGTCACTCTGGGTTGTCACTGATATACTTTTGGATCCAGATAGTGTAGGAGATCAGAGGAGGGCAGAGTTAGCAGCCTTGGAGGAGCTTCGTGATACCGCCTTCTCAAACAGCCTACAGTACAAGGAGAGAGTGAAGGAGTGGCATGATTCTCATATCAACCACAAGCATTTTGAGCCTAGACAGAGAGTATGGCTGTTAGATGCTAGGCTTCGTCTATTTCTAGGGAAGTTATAGAGCAAATGGAAGGGACCGTATCTAGTGAGAAAGGTACACGACAATGAAAGTATTGATATATCTGAGTTGTCTTCTGAGAGTACCTTTCGAGTGAACGGCTAGCGGCTCAAGCCATTTCTAGATCATGAGCCACGGGTCGTTGATGTTGCCCCTATTCACTTTGCGTGAGACATGGTCTCTTGACTCACATCTATTGCATCTCACGCCTGATTATCACTGTTCTCCCGACTTGTATAGATCCAGTTGTCCATATCATTCCATTCTTTAGTCCCACATCCCTTTACTCATCTTTTGATTATGCTATACTTAGGGTGTACTTTACCCTAAGTATAGGGGGGATGTAGGACTCTCGGGTATTTCTTTTGATTCATTTTACCCCTGTTTTTGCTGCCTATACTTAGGGATATCTTACCCTAAGTATAGGGGGGTAGACCATGTACATTCTTCACTCGGTTTTCCTTTGTGTACAACCTGCTATACTTAGGATTATTTGATCCTAAGTATAGGGGGAAAAGCCGAGACCCTCTTGATTTTCTATTCTTTCATTCGTCTTTGTAAATAGCCTTCCTTTTCACTTCCCTATACTAAGCACGAGTTATGTCTCTTTCATCGCTCTTGACTCTGAGGACATCATTCGAGCTAAGTATAGGGGGGTGTGTATATATTTCATATATACTTTAGCCATAACTCGTACTTTGTGTGAGTGTGTAAATAAATAAAAATGGCTAAAAACCCAAAAATCCGTAAAATTAAAAAATTTTCCTGTAAAGAAACATTCTTTTATTTGCACATACATAGCTATTGTACAAAATTATTTTTGAAAAAATGTTTTCAAAAACTTTTTGTGTAAAATAGTGTGTAAATATGTGCATATCAAAACTATGTATATAGTACAAAATTTTTCCAAAATGTTTTGAAAATCAAAAGTTTGCAAAAACCTTGTGTAAATTTGTGTAAATATTTTGCAAAACTTGCTTTCATGCACACATCCATGGTTTCAAAACATTTTTCAAAAATTTTGCATTTGTGTAAATATTGTGTAAATAGCATCCTTGTATATATTTGTATAGTTTTTCCCGGATTATAGTTGACATTTAAACTAGCCTGGAATTAAATTGGGAAATGGAGCTTGATTAAGATCTTAATCCACCTAATTCTAAGAGGAACCTTATAGGGCTTAGGGTTAAGGCTTTTCAGGTCCATGGTGACTTAATTCTTTAAGTCCACTAGGCTATGATCACATGTCATCTCAATGAGCCTAAGTAGAGCACTTAACAACATGCACATGACTCATATAGACAATGGCTTGACTTGGACCCGCACTTTACACCGAGCTCTCTACGGATGAGGTGGTGAGGAGGCAGTCTTCCTTGACTTGGGGTAGCATATGAGAGTAGTACTTCTAGGCGGAACCTCTCTTCTTCTTTTAGTGAAGGAAGTACGTCTCAACTTGGTCTGGTTGCCATGAGGTCTAACGACAGGAGTTGTGGGTTGCAATAATGCTTCAAAAGAGGGATAGTCTACTAGCTCAAGAGGAAAAACTCCTTATGTACATATGTTGCACCTTGTAAATATGTTGTATAGATGCACAAGAAAAAAATGCAAAAAGAAAACAACTCCAAAAAAGTGGTGGGTCTGGTAGAAAATGATAATCCCACCGGAGTATGTATATAGTACAAATAAGCAAAGCTTGAGACTCATAGTTCCATCTTATGTAGCTTGCAGCAGGAAGACTTAGCTACACTGGTTGAGCTCCCAAGGATACATGGCTACACTGGCCATGGTCCATTCTCTTCTTCCCCCTCTTCTTGAGTGGTTGAACTTGAACTTAGAAGGGAATACCCCGCTCCTCGAGGAAAGAGTGTCCAGACTAGGGTCATAGAGTTACCTTGTCGGGGAGGGTTGTCAAGTTGCTACTTCTGAGGTGGAGAGCTATACCTCACATACACTGTACAAGGAAAGATTCATAGTCTTCAGGGTTTGTGTATGTAGACTTGTTCTGATCTGGATTGTTGAGGAGTCCTGATTATAGATTAGTGGATCTTAGAGGCTGTTGAGTTTTAAACCTAAGTCTAAATAAGGTTCCGACACATTAATAATCTAAAGATCTGATCGAGCTCCATATTTCAATTTAATGAATACAAGTTTAATTATCAGCATTAATCCATGCATTTTCTCCTCTTTTTCTTTTCCTTTTTCTTTTTCACTTCTTTTTCAAATAAGTGTTTGCTAAGGGACTAGCAAAGTTAAGTATAGGGGGTGATGAATACCCATTCATCACTCTTTATTCTTTTATTTTAGCTACAAAACCTATGCAAAACACATATATATTATTCCTGTAAATATCAATAATTGTCAAATAGCATGCATTGTGTAAATATGCATTTTTAGCATGTTTTTTTGTGCATAACTAAAAGAATAAAGAAATAAAAGAAAAAGAGGAAGATATTTAGAATAAATATTGAGCGACCTAATCCCAAGGGATGGCCCAGCATGGGCCTGACCGCATAAAAACTCAAGTAGAGAGAGATAAGGAAGCTCACACTTGTACATAGACCTGTAAATAAAATAAAAATTATTTTCATCTTATTCAAAATAAAAATGGATTTGTATTTATATGTATATATTTTTAAATATTAAATTAAAATAAAAATGAGAAAATTAAAAAGAATTTAAAAATCCCTTCACCCTTGTACATAAGCCATATATATAGAAACCACTTATATATTTATTTCTCCCTATAAATAAATAAATAAAATCCCATAAAAATATGTATATATCCCATACTTTATGATGTAAATAAATAAAATAAAAACCATAAAAAGAAAAATAAAATAAAAAGGAATAAAAATAAAATCAATTTCCTACATTGTATATATACCATGTATGTGCATAAATGTAAGTATTTATTTCACCCTTGTAAGTAAATAATAAAAATAAAATAAAAAGACCAAATTATTCCAAATTTTATTCTATAAATAAATAAAATATAAAATTGGAATAAACTGTACCAAAATAAATAATTAAAAATCAAAAATCAAAAATACAATATTGTATATACCTATATTCAATAATACTATATTGTACATACAATTTTTTTATTTGAAAAAAATAAATAAAATCACAAAAAATAGTTTAAAAATAAATAAACATTTTGCATGTTTAAGTTTTCTAAAAATAAGTCATTTATTACTTTAAAATGAATTTCCAATTAATTATGACGTGGCTGCACCTGACTGGTCCACGGGGATTGTTGACCCCCGGTCAACTCTCCCCCTGGACCACATCTGTTCCGGATCTGCGCCCGACCCGTCTTTTCTCCAAATTTTCCCCACTCGATCCGAGCACGGAATCCTCAAACTCCGGGCTCTGATTGATCAGCACACATCCGAGACCCTCGCCCGGGTGGGTTCTAGGGATCCGAGCCCCACTCTCCACTGCCCGACCTTGTCTTCTCGGACCCTTTATCATATAAATATCCAGCTCCGCCGCATGATTCACGCCATCATTGGCATTGACCCTTCTTCTTGTGACCTCCACTAGACTCCCCAGAGTGACAGTTGAGCGAGGCAAGTGTCGAAGAGAGGAGAGGACTGCTCCGCCACTGATCCGGTAGCTTCTCGCCGCTATGCACCGCCCAGAGCTGTGCCCGAGCCTCGGGCCCTCAACGACCCTCGATGCGATGACCAGAGCTCTAGGAGCTCATCCATAGTCGAATCCAACCATCCGGTAAGCCTAATTCCTCTTAGTTTTCGCCAATTTCCATTTTCACCCAATTCCTCCGTTTGTCGCCGTTCGCCGATTCCGACCATCTCGGTCACCCTCTCGATCATCGAACTCGACCCTCACACCCACGAGACTTCTCCGCACCTTCTGCACCCACTCACACCCCCTGACTCGCCCTGGAGTAGGGACTTCGATCTTCACCGTCGACGCTTCGCCGGAGATCGACCTTCTCGCCTCATCCGACCCCCACACCACCCCTAACCAGGTCGAGGCATTTTTCCCTCGACCCAGGAGCTTGCTGTGCTGCTTTTCAGGTCCGAAGAGACCCATCTGGGGGTCTTCACGTTCAGGCATAGGAGCCCCAGCTCCGCCTTCGTCGTCGGAGCTCCTCGGAGCTTCCCGGCGTCATCGGAGGAGCTTGTCAGCTGCGGAGCATCAAGGCGGAGCTATTCCGCACCTTAGCAGCAGCAGAGGAGGCCTAGCGCAGCCGTGGTGCTCCGGCGAAGTTCGCCGGAGCCGTGTTCTTCCAGGAGTCTCCAGAGCCGTCCGATCGACCTCCAGTTCCAGATGTGATCTCAGCCACCCATTTGAGGAGCCACTCCACCGTTCGATCTTCTGAGGTTTGATCTGGACTGTTCGAGCCAACGAAGGGGTGCCCTTGATCCACGATCGTCAGATCTTCTACGTGGCACCCACTCCGCCGTCAGATCAGAACCAAGGTTTCTTCGTTGAGGCGTCGCGCATCTCCACCGTTTGATCAGCCACGTTGCCTCTCCTCAGCCCTCGGATAATAAGGGGTAAATATCACTTAGGCCCCCTTCTGTTTTGTTTTTATTGTTTAGTCTTGTAATTAGTTTAGTTAGTTCTTTTATTTTTGTAAAAATTGCACTGAAGACCTGGTAGTTTATGTTATTTGCATTTTCATCCCTGTGAATATTGGACACGTGCATCGTCACGTGATTTATGTGAAAATTGCATGATATGGGCTTGTAGATTTTGGGTGTTAATGAATGAAATATAATTCTTGATATTTGCACTTATGCCCCTGTGAATGATTTTATTTGACATGTGTTGAATCTTTTGGGCATTTTGCAATATCTTCCCTGGACTTTTAGCACATGTTGCTAATAAGTCCCTAGAAGTATTTTTATTGCATATTGGTCCTTTCATGCCCAGTACACGTGCCTGGCACGTGAGATATTGGAAATTTTGCATGAGGACCTCCCCAGTTTCTGATTTAGTTACTCTTTAGCCCTAGACTATACTTTCATTGCAACTAGATCCCTATGCACTATTTGTTTGTTTTTTTATTTTAATAAAATATCAAAATTAATCCAAATTGAGTGAAAATTGGATACGTGGCTCCTGCCACTGTGTAAAATTTTCACCAATTTTTGGGTACATTTTTTAGCCCTTTTAGTATTTTTAAAAATTCGAAAACCTTCATTTTTCTGCATGTTCAGATTATAAAATCCAAAAAATTATGAAAACCCCTTTTTAAAATTCTAAAAAAACCAGATTTTGTGTGTTTTTGCCTGTTTGATTTTCTAGCCATTTCTGGTTATTTTTGGATTGACAAAAACTATAAAATTAAAAAACCCTTAAAAACCCATAAAAATTATAATAAATCATATAAAATTCAAAATTCTTTTTCCTGAATTTGCCTTTTTATTCATACTTTGCATGAAAAATATCTCCAGGCTTTGATAGGGTCATTATATATTTTATTTTGGTCCTTGAAGCCTAGCTGGATAGTAGCAATGTTTTTCTCCCTTCTTTCATTTTTATAAAATTCCATAAAAATCATAATATTCTAAAAAATTCAACAAAAACAGTAAAAAATCCATAAAACATAAAAATATTTTTATTTGAAATTTTGGACCTTTTTAGAGTAATTAAATAAATTGTTGTTTGTGCTTGTTTTTACCTTTTTATTATTTTTCTTCATTATTAAAAATCCCAAAAAAATATAAAAATATTAAAAATCCACCAAAAAATATGTGTTTTTATTTTCTTTATTTTTAGACTACTTCGTAGGCCGCAAGACCAATCCGCGCTCCTTGAGTCCGACCCTGGGTGCTACACCAGGCTAATCTCATAGCCAGGCCACTATTTGTTTTTCTCTGATTTTACCTCTGTTTGGTGGTCTGTCCTTCATATTTTTCTTGATTGAGCTGAGTTTCGAGTGACCGAGGTCGCAACGACCTTCGCTAGATTTTATTTTTACCTTAGTCTATCGGCTTTTTCGGCTCATCAATCATCAACTTGGATTGCGAGAGACACGTCTCATCAACGTGCTCGCAAGCGTCTCCTCCGTCGGATCGGACTTGAGATAGGAGGTCTCTTCGTTTAGAGACCCGATCGCAACCACGCTTCAAGAGGTAAATCTTATACCTAATTGTGGTTTAGATGAAATGATCTGAGAAAGGTTCTTAGATCATATGGTTTCATCATATTAAAAATTTTAAATTCCGCTGCCCGGAGCAACTAGTACGACTAGTCGTTCCCGATCGCATTCGATGCAATCCACACGCTTCCGTGATGCGCTTGAAAATCTCCCCATATCCTTCAAGTGGTATCAGATCCAGGTTGATGGAGGTTTTGGATATGATCCATGAACTTACAAAGATTTGGGCTCGTTTGGGTTCATGAAGATTTTAGCATTTTGATTTTCGCAGCCCTATTTTATGATAAATTCCGGCCCTGTTTAAAACATTTAAATATGAATTTATAAATTGGATAATGTTTCCCATTAATTAAGGAAACCGTGGGATTTGAGTTTACGTGATTTGGAATCCGATAACTCAAGTTATGATGCTTTTAATAACCATATACCCACTGTTTTTGGGATGGCGAATAATGACGTAATTAAGGAGTAAGTTGTTATCCTAACACACCTAGAAATGTATAATTATTACTTTGATTCTGTTTTAAACCAAGTTAGAAAAATTTAGAAACTGATTTTGCTTAATTTGGATTTAAAATGAATGAGATATGCTAATTTTAGTAAGTGAGAGTCACTGCTGAAATTGCAATCCTAATCTTGGACCTTGTGATAGTCATTTAAGAATCTTGTGAAATTAATGGTTAATTTCCTGGAATAATTATGCATAATATTAAGGAAATATTTGAACAATAATTATTCCCTGAAATGACTTTGCTTCAACTAATAAATGATTAGATTTGATCTAGATCAAACAATTGGTTGCTTGATACACTTTCCAACAAATAAGTTGCTTGAATAGTATTGGGGATTTGTTTAGCAAATTTTCTTATAATATTAATCAAAATGGTTTTGATTATTATTATTATATGGTATAAATTCGGTTGAAACCGATTATTATCTCAAGTACAAAGTGATTGACTCGGCATTATCTTTTCCCGAGGTGGATATGGTGTCTAGTCGGGTAGCGTTGGGGTAGCAGGTTGCACCGTGTGTGGTCTGTCCCACTCCCGTCGGTACTGGCCATGACAACAGATAGGGAACGGATAATGCTTGAGAGATCATGATGTATTTTTCTAATTATTAAAATTTGAAATAATACGTATTTGAGATAATACCATATTTCAAGTAACAGTTAAAAATTATTTTTTGGATGTTAATTGGATCATTAACTTAATATGATTAGATTAATTGGAATCCAATAAAAACTAAAACACTCTATATAAATAGAGTTGTTATTTCTCTTGGAATAATTAATCATAATGAATATGATTCATAATGATTAATTAAAATTTGAATATGAGGTGGAGTATCACATAAGTGGCATCCATGGCCTCCCGTCATGGCGAAGGGTTCCGTCGCCAGATATTGTATGTAGGAGACGCATGTCCGAAATGACAGCTCCTGCATACAATCCATTTAGATCGGGCTATTCGCTTCTCGAAAGAGTAAGGACATATACGTAGTGACCCCAATGTCGGGTCCTCATATTATTGGGACGATATTGGATTACGCATAGCGACTTGTATTCTTGTTGACGGTTGGTTCAATTAACGACGGGTCAACATCACCTTAGGAGTGGTGGACCCAGGTGTTAAAGACCAAATTAGGAAATGCAAGTTGGACTTGCAAGGAGGAATGTATTCCTGCTTCTTTTTATCTGAGTTACAGGTCCTCATATTATTGGGATGTAACAAAGATAAGGAAGGAGATCCCAGATCTTGCTTGAGATATAATGGTAAGTATATCTCTTACATTGAAAGTGATTAAGGGAATGAACCTTCAATGTTGACAAGGCAAGACAACTTTGATATAAAATTCCTAAATCAAAGTAAAGTATATATTTATATATATTTATGCAAATTTCTTATTTCAGATAATCCTTCTTTAAACCCACTCAATACTATACTCAATAATAACCAGTAAAATATCATGTATTGGATCCATGATCAAGATATTGTACTTGCAGTTGGACACATAATGTATGTGGTTGCAATGTGCAAGTCTTCCTCATAATAATGAGGAATGACAATTATAATTGACAATAGGACTTCAACCCTATGATTTGTATGTCTCTATAGTCCTGATCTCTCATCGAATATACTTTAGAAGTGACATGTCGATGATGATCGTAATTGTCAAATAATCTTAGAAATTCTAAGAAGATGTTCCAACATACATATATGTTCTTGACATTTAATCATGAGTGGCATGGTTCTCTACATCATGCAGAATGGTGGCTCTATAAGAGATGATGTATTCAATTTGTTTGAATGCCTACCTGAACCAATGTTTTAAGAGTTAAGATGTATGTAGATACGATGAGCGTAATCATTCTACTATCTATACTCTAGTCATTCATAAAGATTTATAATATTCATATTGTATGAATTAAATAAAACATGTATAAATGTTGAAATACTCTTATATTGACAATTTCAATATAAGAGATCTTTTTTTCTTAAGCAATGGTTGTTTATAAATGAAAAGAGCGCAGTGGAAGCAAGGGTTGGACCCAAGTAAGAAAGTCAAAGAGTTGACCGTACTTCTGTAACTTCCATAAATATGACATCCAAATAGTTGGATAAATGCTAATACTGCAATAAGCCGATGTACAGATAGTATGATTATCTAGTCTATCTAGGATCCTTATAGAAAGACTCAGATAGTGCATCGGATAATATACATAGACCCCTCTTTTTTTTTCTCTGCTTATGCTTAAAATCTTGACTGTATTAAGGTTGAACTAAGTCCTAGTGGTACAAAATCGAGACACTTGGATTGAATCGACCCAACCCCCTTTTTATTAGGGCTACCGAGGATTGGTTCTTTGAGTATACCGTTCAACATAAAAAAATAATAACCTTCACTTTCGTGTGATTCTCCGAACAGTTATTGCTAGAGTACATCAGATTTCACAAATCCATAACATTATGTCCCTACATTTATATCCATGGAAATCGGTTTATGTAAACTTGTGGATTTAAACCCCTTTCCACCAATGTGCAATATGATAGGCGTATAACACACGAGTCATCAAAACACCGTGTGTTATATTACATAATCCCTCTTTTTATTGTTGGCAATGACCGAACAAGGAAGCATACTTACATAACTTCATGTGATAGAAATATATAATCAGCAAGATTATGGTCGGGAAATGATCGTCGGTATATCGGTGGCAAATCTTAAGGATTCGACACATGCATCTGGATATCTTGTTCAGTCGAGTCATGATAATCCTACGAACCGGCACATACATTTATAGGCTGTAAACCTAAGCCGATACATACTTTTACATAACGCAATCCGGGTTTGGCCATTATCCGTATGTACAAATCTAATCCGATACATACCTTAGGCCCGATGTTTATCTCTCCATATCGCAGTCGTCGTGACTCCTTCCGGTCACGTATCCATGCTCTACTCCTTCCCGATTCGCCGTCCACTAAGGCAAAGATGGATCTCCGACTTGGTGCCGCTTTCTCTTGCGATGAAGATGAAGCTCTCATGAGGTATTACATCTAACTTTCTCTCTCTGTGTGTGTGTTTCTCTAAGACTCACGTTGATGGGTAAGTGGCGTGAGAATGGAATTTGAGGGAGTTTTTGAAGTAAACAATTGAGGCAAATTTAATTGTCTAATAAAATCTCACTAATTTGCCAATTAATAAGGCAAATGAGGTATTATTGTAATGCACTAGAATCTTTTCTTTCCAAAAGAACAGACCGTTACAATATACCACCCTTAAAAAAATTTCATCCTCGAAATTTCTTAGTAAAGAGACATGACGTAGATTCATGTATTTCAATGTATTTCCTTTTTTTGCGTAGAACTCTTTTTAACAGCATGGAGTAGTTTTGATTCCAAAACATGTTCTCACTACATCATTCTCGCGAGAGGGTGATTTGCAAGATCTTCTAATGTCACAGTGATCCATTCTAAGTGATCGTTGGACTACAGATGAAATTTAGCAATAAACTTCAATCAAGTACCCATAGCATCTTGAAAGCTTTTCCATAATTTTATTGTGGACCTCAAATCCGTTCGAAAACAATTGAAGTGGAATAAATATAAGCCGATGTTGCCATTCACTTATAATTTATCCACCCACAACCAGTCAATCCAAGCAAATGTAAAAAGTGGGACAATCTGGTCTACGATTACTCCTATGGTACCATAATGATGTATCCTTGTCTTGGATAAATAGATAAAAAACCATTTTGACACCTATTTTCGATTTCGGTCTCTCTCATATTTTATATTGAAAGAACCAATGTGAACCACTAATCCCCTGATGTATGATAGTAAGCTTCAAGACAGAGCCATGCCAATTCTTACTTTAATCTTGAAAAAGTTCATTCACATTCCTCTGAATGTACAAACTTTGCATCCTTTCTAATGAGTTTTGTCATCACTACTGCAATACAGGAGAAAATTCTACATTGATCAGCAATATACCTTGTCACCCAAGAAATCCATGAATCTCTAAAATATTTCTCAACATACTCCAAGGTAATATACCTTTCATCTTAATTCATCCAACTTCAGTGTCATCAATCATTAAATATAACAATACTACGTAATATGATTTTTGTCTAACTCGATGTTACACTTAGAGCATTTCACATAGAGCTAATGCTGACAAAAAAGTTTTGATTACAACATCGAGATGTACTTGGTGTTTCTCCATATCACTTTAGTATATAAACAATAGCATCCATAAATACGATCATAGATTTATTGTGATCTTCTTAAAAAAATCCTATTCATAAGCTCTATAAAAGCTACAAGAGCACTTAACCATTGCCAATGGCCAACTAAAAATCTCAAAATTGTTTCCGAAATGTCCTTCTCTTTTAATCAAAGTTAATGAAAATTTAGATGAAGACCGATTTTCGAAGAATCTTTTGTTTCCATAATCAAATGAGTAGATCATTGATCCAAAGTAGAAGATATTAATACCTCAAGTAATCGTATCCAACTATTTTTGTAACTGCTTCTTAACTCTTTAAGTTCCCCATGTGTCATTTTATACCTTGAAAATGATGTTATTCCCAAAAATATCAATGGGGAAAATCGTTTCCTTATGAGAATGTAATCATGAAAAATATCAATGGAGAAATCACTCTCTATACAAGCAAGTGATCATAAAAGATTGTCTAAATTGACGTTCCAACCCCCCATACTACATCCATATCTCCAAGGCATGTATATGATTAAGGTATATGATTATGGATATGTTGTACAACACTTAAATGATAGTTTTCATGCTTCTTATATGCACATATACTCTTTTACACATCTCCAAGACTCCTGAATTTTGTCACGTACTCTTTATAAATTTAATCGCATGTCAAAGGTGTAAGAATCTTGATCTCTTGCCATTATTTGGGTTACAAAAAATATAACGTTCAATAAAGAGTTAAATAAAATAAATCCACTTAATGTCAAGCATTTCTAAAAAGGAGATTGTTCTTTCACTCAGTATATCACTCCTTTGCTCTGCTCTTTTTGGTAACATGTCCTAAATATAACATTTTTCTCCTTAAGTCAGTCTTCAATTTCAATTGTCATCTCCATCTCTTGCATCCAATGCTCAACTTTCTTCATCTCCTGTTCGCATTCCAAGATAAAGGATTGTTGTTGTAAATAAAGGTCTTCGAGATAAATCGACCAAAACTCCGGATGAGAGGTCTTTTTCCTAATGAGTCATCAATATTCATCAATTCTAGTGTTAATTGGTGTGTGCGCTTAGCAATCTCATCATTCAATGACGACTCGAGCTCTCGGATCACCTTGATTCCATAATGATAGGTCCTCTATTTAGAAAATCAAAGGATCAAATGGTTGCATGTAATACCTAGGTTTGACTCCATTCATATCAGTCTTGGATCATTATCTGTTGTGGATATCCTATGTCCAGAGGAACTCTAGCTCTGATACCATTTGTAACGGAACGGATCGCGCTGATCAGCAGAAGCATGCGACATTAATTCGCGGATCCGAATTGTCACCGATTCATGCATGATAATCATGGAGCATACAAAAATCATTCTCAAAAAGATCCATAAAATCCAATTCAACTGAGAGTTCCATTATTAAAGCATCAATAAAGGGTATACTAGCAAAAGAAACTAAATAATTTCAGAGCGTGGATCCCTGCTCCAGTGGGCATACAGATATCCACCATAAACCATGCAATATCCATTCCGTGATGAATGTCTTATTGAGTTTGTCGCATGAACTTGAATGCTTGATCAAACTTGTTCTTCACCTGAAATAAATAAACATAATTTGCATGAGCCTAATGCCCAGTATGTATCAGGGTCCATGCAAGGGAATTCTAACGGTCGTTTAACTTATTATATTTCATGCACTAGAGTTTCCATGAAAAAAACATCATTACTTGCCTAATTGTTCCCATGCATGTCTGGTTCGTTCCCTATTATATGCAATGTAGTTTCTTCCATAAATATGAATATGCATGCGCAATATAAAAAAATATATAAGCTATCATTTTTCATCACAAGGGTATGTTTCATGACATTCATAATATGTATCTTTATCATTTAGATCATATTTTCGAATTAACCCCTTAAATAGCTTTTGAATGACTTGTGACGGTTTATTATTTTTAAACCATTCCTCTCATAACATATAATGATTTATCTTTGATTAAATCATCTCCTTACATAGCATGTAATGGCTTACTTTTCTAAACCATTTCTTTCATAGCATGTAATGGTTCACCTTTATAGACCATTTCGTTCATAACATGTAGTGGCTTACCTTTATAAACCATTTCTTTCATAGCATGTAATGGTTCACCTTTATAAACCATTTCTTTCATAGCATGTAGTGGCTTACCTTTTCAAACCATTTCTTTCATAGCATGTAATGGTTCACCTTTATAAACCATTTCTTTCATAACATGTAATGGTTTATTCTTTTTAAAAACCATTGTCTTGCATGACATTTCAGTACATGTGTACATATGATTTAACATTAACATAACTGTACATATATCCATGACAATAATGTAATTGCACATATGTCCATGACATTGACTTAATTTCACATATGCCCATAACATTAGCTTAATTTCACATATGTCCATAACAATTCAGTGTTTAAGGTTCTCTTGATTGTTAGATTCTGAGACGGCTTTGATGGCTTTGCTGGCTTTACCGCTGGCACTAACGGTCCATAACATGACAGTGTAGCTATAATTGTAGAGGACTTAGCTTTTGCCTCTATGGTTCCTTGCAACCAGACGTCCCTTGCGACGTTGCCCCTTGCGGCAATAACATGACAGTGTAGGTACAATTGTAGAGGACTTAGCTTTTGCCTTTGTGGTTCCTTGCAACCATACGCCCTTTGCGGCGTTGCCCCTTGGGCCTACGATAATTGGACTCTAGAGGTGGCACGCCCCTTGCGGCGTTGCCCCTTGGGCCTACGATAATTGGACTCTAGAGGTGGCTTCCACCATTAGGTGTAGCACTTAGCTCCGCTTATCGTTGTCGTGCCATTATTCATAAAATTTCAATTCCTTTATAACATTTTTTTCATTATATAAAAAAACGCGTATTCTTTCCTTTCCATGGATCAACTTTTTCGAAATGGTGAAAATAACTATCCTTAATTCAAGTTGGTGCCATAATTTTAACCTTAATTTTTGACTTTACTCCAGAATAAATCCTATTCAAAAGAAGGTGTATTTTCCTTCATTTTTCTTTATAACAAAGATTACATTTCCAGTGATGAGAGGAATGCATAATTCGTAAAAAGGTAGTTCTACTTTAGTATTGATAGTTTAATAGATAAATACAGATACCTTTATATGTAATTATTGTGTATCCATCAACTATAAAGTGCATAGTATTTGTTGGAATATAAATATTCGTAAACCAACATCCAGTATTGAAGTACATTGATTTCGTCTTAATACCAAAAACAATCATGTCATATTATAAAAATAATAACTTGGTTAAACAGTAGACCCCTCTATTTTTTTTCTCTGCTTATGCTTAAAATCTTGACTGTATTAAGGTTGAACTAAGTCCTAGTGGTACAAAATCGAGACACTTGGATCGAATCGACCCAACCCCCTTTCTATTAGGGCTACCGAGGATTGGTTCTTTGAGTATACCGTTCAACATAAAAAAATAATAACCTTCACTTTCGTGTGATTCTCCGAACAGTTTTGCTAGAGTACATCAGATTTCACAAATCCATAACATTATGTCCCTACATTTATATCCATGGAAATCGGCTTATGTAAACTTATGGATTTAAACCCCTTTCCACCAATATGCAATATGATAGGCATATAACACACGAGTCATCAAAACCGTGTGTTATATTACATAATCCCTCTTTTTATTGTTGGCAATGACCGAACAAGGAAGTATACTTACATAACTTCATGTGATAGAAATATATAACCAGCAAGATTATGGTCGGGAAATGATCGTCGGTATATCGGTGGCAAATCTTAAGGATTCGACACATGCATCTGGATATCTTGTTCAGTCGAGTCATGATAATCCTACGAACCGGCACATACATTTATAGGCTATAAACCTAAGCCGATACATACTTTTACATAACGCAATCCGGGTTTGGCCATTATCCGTACGTACAAATCTAATCCGATACATACCTTAGGCCCGATGTTTATCTCTCCATATCGCGGTCGTCGTGACTCCTTCCGGTCACGTATCCATGCTCTACTCCTTCCCGGATTCGCCGCCCACTAAGGCAAAGATGGATCTCCGACTTGGTGCCGCTTTCTCTTGCGATGAAGATGAAGCTCTCTTGAGGTATTATATCTAATTCTCTCTCTCTCTCTCTCTCTCTCTCTCTCTCTCTCTCTCTGTGTCTCTAAGACTCACGTTGATGGGTAAGTGGCGTGAGAATGGAATTTGAGGGAGTTTTTGAAGTAAACAATTGAGGCAAATTTAATTGTCTAATAAAATCTCACTAATTTGCCAACTAATAAGGCAAATAAGGTATTATTGTAATGCACTAGAATCTTTTCTTTCCAAAAGAAAACAGACCGTTACAGTTTGACTCGGTTATGCTGAACAATCCTAAATGTTATGACCTCATCTCTTTGACATCATAGTTTAGACGTTAGTTGTATTGGTAGAATAGTCCATTTAGGATTTGCATATCAGTTTTCACTATCCTTGCAGTTATTTAGTTACTCGTAGTCATAATCAGATTGGCAAAGAAACACCAACTCACAGTGGATGTCCATTATAACCAATGTAGGTAATTAAGAAACCAACCAGCAACACAAAACGGAGGCAAGATACTGGCCGGTCGCTTTTTGGTTACTGCCGATCCACAGCATCAATGGTTACATCAAGAAAAAAGACCCGAGGAACGAGAAAATATCGATCACAGTTCAAGAAAACACAAAAAAAGATGAAAGACAACAATCACATCAACAAGTTCAAAGGAACTAATGTAATTAATCAACAAATAAGGGGGAAATCATACTGATAAGGAAAACTCCTAATCTCCATCACTATAGATTAAGACACTCTTTACTAGTTGCCAATGTATCAAAAGGAGGACAAGTACAATATTCAATGAGATGGATAAATGATCCATCATCGAAGATCCATTTACCTGTTTATATAGTATTACCACAATGCGTAATTAAACTTAACAATGGTAATTGCAGCATACATAAAGTAGGAGCATAACCATCTATCTATTTACCCAACATATAATTATAATATCAAGTAGAAAATATTTGTTTTATCATTAGATTTAGAAACTCAAAGCTCTAAATGTCTACGTCTAAATTTAACAATACCATAGAAGAAAAGAAACAACGAATAATCAAAACTCAATTTCATATGCATAATCAAAAGGTCTGCTACTATAATATATCAGAAAATTACAAAAGAGAAAATTGGCACCATAAATGCAATTTATTCCAACAACATAAGCAGTGATATCAAATCTTGTAAGTTGTATAGTCTTAATATAATAGATATTTTCGCACACCACAACAAACTTGTACTGATAAATAAAAAGACAGTATGTAGACTTCATTTTTTTCGAAAAATACGTAAGAATTAAAGGTACAGACGATGTAGAAATGAAAACAGAGGTTCAGAACAACTCTTGTTTCCAGTTGTGCTATCCCTTAATATATGAAAGGATCCAAGAAAGTCCCTTATAAGTATAACGATCCCCTCTTAATTACAGTTGTTGACGTTTAACCACTAAAAGGTTTCTCAACATACATATTAAATTGTCACACCATTTTAGGTTATGGTTGGAAGACAACTAATTTAAAAATTCATACATATTAATAGTGATCATAGTTGCCTTCTATAAAGTCCCGGAATTTCAGCTTTTTTTCTGAAACTTCAAAACCTACTCAATATGATAGTAAAAAAAGCATTTCCTCGCAAGCTTTCAAACAAGATTCAGAATGCACGAATCTAAGTTTGAGGAAGCTATGACATTTTTAATGAACCGTGGTTAGGGTCATTTATGGAAATTAGACGTATGAGTTTTGTTTTTATCCTACATGCTGGGAGATCTTTTGGGGTATTTTTTCACCGTAAAGGTGACCAATTTACTCCCTAAAATCACCCTTGAATGATTTTCAAGTTCCTGTTGATCCCATTCCTTCTTGCTCTTCCCCCAAAGTTGATTTCTCGATTCTCCTTCACCATAGATAGACTACAAGAGGAAGAGAGCCATCCCTTTGATGAGTTGCGAAGCTTCGGAGCTTCGCTACGAGGAGAGGAGGAAGAACATCATCCCAAGAGAAAGGCGGACCAGTGGCGTGAGAATACCACACTTAGGTAACATATCCTCAACTTTCTCCGTTTAATTTTCGCATGCCATGTCATTTTAGAGATTGTTGATTTTAGCAGTTTGATTGTTCAATTTGATCCTCCCCTAGATCGTCTCTTGTTGTTGGTATTTATTATTGTTTTGTCAAATCCTTTTTCTTATTTAGTGTTCTATGCGTATAAGCAAGCTCAAAATTAAAAGAGCTTGCTTTAAAGCTATGTATAAGGATAGAACAAATGAAACTATCACAAACTACAAAATAGTGAAGAAGGAAGCAAAGAAGGCGATAAGTGAAGCTAAGTCAAAAGCTTGTAAAGTTTTGTACGAAAATCTCGACTTTAAGTTGGGTCAGAAGGATATATTCAAGTTGGCTAAAGCAAGAGAAAGAAAGACCAAAGATTTTTCTCAAGTGAGATGCATTAAGGATGAGGAAGTTCAAGTGCTTGTTACTCATAAGGATATATAGATAGATGGAAGCAATACTTACATAATATTTTCACTAGGGAAGAAAATAGAGAGATCACTTTGGGAAATCTAGCTAGTAGTGAAGGTTACTTGAATCATGCAAGCTATAGACGAATACAAAGGAAGGAAGTAGAGGAGGCTTTGAAGGTCATGAGATATGGAAAATGTGTAGGACATGATGAAATTCCTATAGATGTTTGGAGAGTTTTAGGTGACTGTGGTTTGACGTGGCTTACAAATTTATTCAATGTTATTTGGCAAAGCAAGAAAATACCTAAAGAATGAAAGCAACAAGATGATGAGTCACACTATGAAAATTTGGGAATGTGTGCTTTTTAGAAGGTTGGGGCAAGTTTTCAAAGTAAAAGAAAATCAATTCGAATTCATGCCATGTCGCTCAACTATCGAAGGCATCCAATTGCCAATGAGAACAATGGAGATTTACATACCTAAGGAAGAACCTCCACATGATTTTTATTGATTTAGACAAGCCTTAAGATTCTGTCCCATGAGAGATATTGTGGAGAATTTTGGAGAAGAGACAAGTACTTGTCTTATGCATTAACCTCATAAAAGATATATATGATAGGGCTTCATATTGTGTAAGGATACAACCTGAGAAGATTAACTATTTTGACATCAATACTGATATGCATCAAGGTTCAACTTTGAGTCCATTCCTCTCTACTTTGATTAGGGATGAGTTGACAAGTCGCATTCAGGATGAGATACCTCGATGTACAAATAAAATAATGAATATTTACAGATAAAATAATAAGCTCAATTTATGGTTAATTGTTTATATAATTTAAAATCTATTATTAGTTTAATTGGTGAGTGTTAATTAATTGATTTTAAGGGGTTTAATTAGAGAATTAAGGATATTTTTAAAGACATCCATATAGAGTAGATGAATCATGGATTCATCAATAATCGATTTATCAGATTCCGAACGAAAGAGTTAGGGTGAGCTCAAGCATTTTCTTAGCGTTGAAGTGAAGTGCAATAATGAAGGAATTCTTCTGCATCAGCACAAATATGCTAAGGATCTTCTACAAAGGTATGGTATGCTACACTGCAAGCCAATATCAACCCTAATGTAGACAAGTACTAGACTTTGTGCTGAAGAAGACAAGGTATTAGAAGACATGACTATGTATAGGCAACTGGTTGGTAGCTTGATCTACCTAACCATGATTAGGCCAGGCATAGCCTTTGTCATTTTCGCATAGCATGAAAATACTACCGCATTGGCAAAACCTCATTGAATAAATAGCAACCAAAAACTACCAAATCAGATAGGCTAAAAACGGTAAAATAAAAGAATTAAATGAAATTCAAATTCAAAATGAAATTCAAATTCAAAGTGAAAAACATTAACTAAAACACTCTTTTAGATAAAAAAAATCGTTAGATTGAGATCTTACAGATCTTATAATGGACTTAGAAATGATCCGGGAAAGATCCAACCTATATAATAGATATAATGCATGGATGGATTTGATCTCAGTCGATGGATTTTTAGAGTTCTAGTTACACCATAACCATTATAACAATTGTAATTACGTTGAATGTCTTGTAATTAACAATTACCTTTTTAGCTCTTACAACAAAACACTTGGACAGGGACATGTGTGTTAAGTAGAGTAAAATTACAAGGGTCGTGGGAAGTCATGGAGATTAAGGTTCTAGTCTGATTCAACAAGATTTTAGATATGATGGGTTTAAAAATTGTTGCATCAAATTAAAATCCACAAAGAGCTTCGATGAGCTTGCAGCTCAAATCGAAGATAATATATACTCACGTTGTTTTCGGATCCGAGATATCCAACAAATCTTTAGTACAAGGCTGCAGTTTAATGTAATTCCCATTTGGAAGCTCTGCGTTCTTAGTTATGATAATCTCTTTATCTTCCAAGTGCAAGTTTTGCATCACCTGAAAACCAAACAAAAATATATATTCGATTCATTTATCAACCAACAATATCTTTATCCATCAAATAGCTTAAATAATTTTCATCTTTGCGGATTTTTTCCAGATGATAATCCCACTAGTCTCTTGTTCCATATATTTCTACGTAAGGCATCATATCTTCTATAATAATTAATACTAAAGCCAGTTTTTTACTTGGTTTACTGCGACGTGGATGGAGTGCCCTTCCAGCATTCTCCACCTCGCCTCTTCATGCATGGATATCACGGTTGTAACATCACCTTTATCTTCCCACGTGGTTCACCATTATGTTCTCTGGCGACATATGTCTTTCGGTTGCTTCTCATGATTTCCCTGCGATAAATCCTAGGGCTATGTTTGGATTGAAGGTTAACCCTTCCTTTGGGGGGTTTACACCCCCAAAACTCACTCCTTCTCTCACATGTGGAGTCCACTCTTCCTCTATTGTATAATACATTATATAAATTATTTTTCTTTCATCTATTCCATCAAAAAGCAATATATTATACCATCATATCATCTAAAAATTATAAACTACTCAACTTTTACTCATTTTTCCAAACCTCAATACAATCACATTACAATAACTACTCACTTTTCCAAACTCCAATATAATCACATCACAACAAACCCACTCAACACAAAATCCTCTATTCAAACACCAAAACACAAGAACAGGTTACCCTCCCCAAGTTTACCCCAGGGTAACCTAGCAACTAAACGCACCCTAGGGGTTCATTTGGTTACCGGATTACCCCAAGGTAAGGCCTGTCGGAAGTGACTTTAACTATGGCTATGATCTAGCCTGCTTTTCAGTCACTTCAGAAATTGAATTGGTAGGTGGATGATCTGCTGAAATTTGGGAGGTGTTGCTCATCTCGGTCATTCGTAACACAACTGACAATGTGCCGAACAATTCATCACGTTCGAACTGGCATGAATCTTCTGACTCAAAAAGGTCCACCAAATTGGAATCCATCTCCTAGTTGACATCAGAGCATGTATCGATTGTGCTTTCTAGGTCCTCCTCGGGGGAGGGGATTTCCAGGGTCCATGTGTCATTCAAAGATAATTCTGGATCTCTGATTTTCCAATAATGTGACAGTCTTCTACAGTCGGTTCTGTTATGCTTTCACCAGATACAACCTTTGGTTCACTGACCATATCCACTGTTACTTTGTTGCTGCTCTTGCAAAACGTGATCTTCCAAGAACCATAGTCAACCACGACCTCTGCAGTTCGTAAGAATGGCCGACCAAGAATAATCGGGGTCTGGAGTAATGGTGCATGATAGTTATCAAGGACCACAAAATCAATAGGAAACTTCATGTCCTACACCGTTACGACAACGTCATCCAACATACCTCATGATCGCTTGATTGATCGATCAACAAACTGAAGAATCATTTTATAGGTTTTAATTGACCCAGCCTAAATTCCTGAAGTAATGACAAGGGTGTGATGTTAATTGAAGAGCTGCTATCAAGTAGAATTCACTCGAAGACATGGTCAAAAATCTCACATTTTATTAAAGGTGCTCCTTTATCTGGCTTCTTTTCTAGGAGATTTTTGATTGCTGCGATAGTAGCCATGGTGAGGGCGTACTTTCCAACTAGTTGGCATATGTTATTGAGGTTCGGCCGGCACTTGTTTGTACATGCTTCTTTCAAGCCCTTCTTCATATCGGGCATATGTTCCATGGATTTCATCAAAGGTGATTCAACAATCAAGTTTTTAATAATCTCCACAACACTAGGACCAGATAAAGCATTTTCTCCATTTGTAAGTTTTTTTTGGATTTTTCAATTGTATCAAGAAAAGGAATATGTATCTAAATGAAAAGTATTGTTCTTATTTACATCACAATTCATGTCCATAACATCTTGTACAACTGGACTATAAAAAGCTGTACAATCTTGAGCATGGGTGGACGTCCAAAAGCTGTGGTCTCTGCTCCGTAGGCTGGCACTGGATCGGCTGCTGGAGCTGGCTCCTCCATGGCTGGTGCGGCTTCACTTCAACTGCGATCATTTTTTTTTGGTTTTTTTTCATTTTTATAATTTTTTTTATTTTTTGGTGGTTGTTGGCAACTAGCTAGTGTGGCTCCTCCTTCTTCCTCACCCAGACCTACGGCTGGCACAACTGATGCAGAAGATGACGATTGACCATATGAAGTTTTATTCTTCCCTTTGACAGTGGCAGATGAAGGCAACATCCTACTGCTTCTGAGAATAACAACATTAGACAAAATAAAATCACAATCATCTAACTCTATAGGCACAAATGGGATATCACATTCTACATGCTCTTTTCTCTTAAAATTTTTAGGGTTGGCTTCAACCTGGGCTGGAATTGGAGTTTCGCTGTCCACCAGGTCATCCAGTTTCTGTGTCATCTCTGCTAAACCCTTTACCAATTAGGCCAAGTAATCGAGGCCCAGGTTCACAGGAACCACCTTGAAAGGTTCAATGTGCTGACCATGTTGTGGCTGACGGTGAGGACGCTGAGATGGGTGTTGGTGATATGGTTGATGAGGAGGAGGAAGCCGATACTGTTGGTAGTGAGGATGGGGGTACTACTGTTGAGGTGCATCTACGTATGAATGATACAGTTGGTGTTGGCGGTACTGTGATTGTTAGTACTACAGGTTCTGTCTCCTATTGTTGTGATACTATGAAGATTGGTGGTACTGAGGCTGAGGCTAAGAGGACTGGACAAATCGACCACCATGAGGTTGGTCGTGGTACGACCGGTTGGTTGATGACGAGTACTAGGGGTGTCCACCAGGACGGGTCAGTTATGCATCGTTGTTCCACACACCTTAACTTCTTGAATATGGGGTGGTGTAGAGAATGATGGATCAAAAGATGTCTTGTAGTATGGCTGGTAGACCACCACATGGTGATGCTGTGGGGTCTGATCTATCATCTACACGTAGTACACATGTTGGATCGCTAGTTGTTATGGACTGGGCAGAGGCTGCTGTGACAGTGATGGCTCATCTTTCTTCTCAGAAGGAGTCTCTGTCGGTGGGGTCACCGACTGGCAAGCATTGATGGTACTCACCAGCAGCTCCAGTTGCTTGGTGATCTGGTCCAGTTTATCCAGATGCTGAGTCTTTTGTTCGATCACAACGAGTTTCTCGAGATCTTGTAATCGCTTCTCAATGATATCAACCTCAAAGAGATGGCCCTGATGATGAGGTTGGAGCTCTCATCTCTCTCTGCTTTGTATGAGGCTACCATGTGCACAGGTTTGTGGAAGATCAGGATCTGTCTTTGATAAGCACGGGATGAAGAGAGGGCAACCTTTCCTTCAGCCATTTCTTCAAAAATGTGCTAGACTATATCTTCATCCTTATTGAAGTGGGATCCCCCACAAGCAGCGTCAACTAATCTTTGACTTTCAATATTCAGGCCCCGAAGAAATGTTGGATCAAGTAGTCCTCGGTATTCATGGTGGGGGCATTTCTCCTGCAGATCCGTGAATCGCTCCTATGCTTCATGAATAGACTCATGGGTAGTTTGAGAGAAGTTGCTAATCCGAGCTCGCAGCTGGTTGAGCCGACCGAGAGGATAAAACTTGTGAAGGAACACAGACTTAACCTCCTCCCAGGTCGTCACGACCTTCCCCAAATGGTTAACCCAGTACATGGCCTTGTCTTGGAGACTGAAGGGAAATGCGGTCATCTTGACTACACCTAACGGGATGTTATGGTAGTGCGCGATTCTATAGATACGAGAAAATTGTTGTAGGTGATGCATGCCCTCCTTTGGCGGCAACTACTCCACCTAATCGCATGCCACTTAAGATTAAATCACATCGGCATGAACGAGAACCCGGCAGAAATGGAGTCCGCTGAGCACAAGGACTACTGATCGTGACTCTAACAATAGTCTATTATATCATAAATATTAATGTATACTCCTTTCTTTTCCGGGATATTTCGATATTAACCAGCCTAATAGAGATCCTAACTTTCAATATATGCAAGCAAATCATGTTAGGACACATTTATGCATGTATGGATAGTCTTTCTTTGTAGCAAGGTGAGAACAAGGAAACATACTTCAGCTCATCTCCTTGTCTCATAGGATAAATCACTCAAGGAAAGTTTCACCGAAGGAAAATTATCGTAGACATGATATTTACCAAGTATTGATCACTAGTTTTCCTGTCAGTTCTCAAAAACAAGAAATTGCCGTGAATACGTATGACATAAATGATTTATAGTCATTACAGAAAAGATAAAAACCTACTTAAACTAACAATCAATAAAGAATAGACGGGGAGGAGTTTTTCATTTAACTTCCAAATATGAAAGGCTGGTGCTTATTTATGTCGACTCAAATTACAGCAACCCTGAAAACAAGATGGGATAATTTCAGTCAAAATGAATTGTTTAGTGATCTAACAGTTGGACTTTCATCCTAAAGATAAGGCTTTGGATCTTATGTTTATATTAAAAAAAATCTCCCAGCATGATATGCATAGCAAGATGCATATTCGAAACTCCCAGAAACTATTTTACAAAAAAAATCTGACCTGCAATAGTAATTGCACACAAAATTGAAATGATGCATGTCAATGATTGGTTTTCAGTATTATGGCCAACCGTATTATTTTTTGCTTATGATCAAACACTGTCTACTATAGCTGATACACCAGTGGAAAAGTCCCTTGATAATTTTTTGTCAGGTAGAGGTAGGCCACAAAAAAATATATCGTAAACTTAAGAATTCGACATTGGCAAATGGTGAACGAGAAGTTAGCCCGATGATTTTTTGTCTACCAATTTGATAATGATATTCTATACATACATCGGAGTTGGTATCCTTTTTGTTGGGTATCTTTGAAGTTTTCCAGACCCAACTTTGGGGCTGTAGCAATATGTCCATTTTGCTGGGGCTTCTTTGCTATTTTGCCATCAATTAGGCAGCCCCATTCCACGGGATTTCACGCACAGCGTGAGGGATTCCAGTGAGCCTATTCCATTTCCAGAGAGAAGAACGATGCTTCCTCCTCCCAATTTCGGTGAACAGCAGCAATGGTTTCTACAGGAAACCCATCCTCCTTCACGCATGCGAGGGAGAGAATAGCATCAGCCGGGTTCGAGAGGAGCAGCGGCTAGGGCTGCGGCGTTGGTTTTGGGAAGAGCAGTAGCTTTGGGCGAGCTCGAGTGGGACCCGCCATTGGAGGTCGTTGCGGACGACCTCAAGGAGCCGAGCATCGGTTTGGGTCTCCATCCGGGAGCCCACAAGGGAAGTCAATCTATCTATCTTGTTTTGAGCACACCTTTGGTATTTTGGATACCCATAGATAGTTAGTTTCTTGTAGAAGAACTATCCATTGTGTGTGGCTTGTACCTCGATTTTGTGGGCAACAAAACCGGGAAGAACTTTCGGCTCCATTTGACCGTAGTGGAATCGTTGCCGGTATTGCCCCGTGGTTTTTCCCTTGCTCACATTGAGTAAGGGTTTCCACGTAAAATTCTTGTCTCGTGTGGTGATTGCTTGTAGTCGCTTGCTTGTGCTTGTCATTGTTGCCATTGAGTTTCCGTGTGGGGAACATATATATTGTGTGTGCCATCTTTGATGTAGGACAGTTTTAGGGGGATATATCCTGGGTTGATTGTGCCCATATCCCCAACAAGTGGTATCAGAGCACAGGTTGTGCAAAATGGGCAAAAATGATGAAGGTACAATGATCAAGCTCAAAAGTAGCAACTAGAAAATTTGGATGGCAAAGATGGAAGACATCTTGTACTGCAAGGACCTCCACGATCCGGTGGAGGGAGAGAGCGTCAAGACAGAGAATATGTCCACGGGCGAGTGGACGAAGTTGAACCGAAAGGCCACTGGGACCACTCGGACGTGGCTTGACATGTCGGTCTTTCATCACGTGACCGAGGAGACGAATGCAAAGGAGCTGTGGAACAAGTTGTCTGAGCTCTATGATCAGAAGACCGCAACCAACAAGGCTTTCTTGATTAGAAAGCTTGTGAACTTGAAATACAAAGACGACACCAAAGTGGCGGAGTACTTGAACGATTACCAAAGCATTATCAACTAGTTGACTTCCATGGGGTTGGTACTTGATGATGAGTTGCAGGCACTTCTCTTGTTGGGTTCTTTGCCAGACAGTTGGGAGACTCTAGTAGTCACTGTGAGCAACTCTGCAAAGGATAGCAAGTTGACCATGGCTATGGTCAAGGGCAGTCTCCTCAATGAGGAGATTAGACGTCGCTCTTCGGGAGAGGCATCCTCCTCTTCACATGTGTATGCAGTTGAGATGAGAGGAAGATCCAACAGCAGAGGAGCGTCACAGGAAAGGCAGAAATCCAGAGACAAGTCCAAGGGTAGAGGGAAGTGTCACCATTGCCAGAAGTCCGGTCACTGGAAGAGAGATTGCAGGGTTTGGAAGAGAGAGAAAGCTGAACCCAAGAATAAAGATCAGAAAAATGAAGATGGGAATGTAGCTGCAGTTGTCGCAGATGACAGTGCAGAAGAGGTGATTCTCACCATTCAGGACCAGTGCTTACATGCAGGCAGCGATTTGGAGTGGGTCGTTGACACGGCCACCTCCTATCATGTGACTCCATACAGGGAGTTCTTTACCACCTACACCAGTGGTGATTACGGGAGAGTCTTTATGGATAACGAAAGTTACTCTAAGATCATTGGCATGGGCACCATCTCGATTCAGACAGATGTTGGGTGCTCAATGACACTCCAGAATGTGAGGCATGTTCCTGATGTGCGGTTTAGCCTTATATCTGGTTCACAACTAGATAGTGAAGGCTACCATCTGAAGTTCGACGACGGCAAATGCAAGATAAGTAAGGGTTCTCTCATCATGACGAGAGGCAGGTTGTGTCACACGCTTTACATGACTAGAGTGAAGGTCATGGATGGCAGTTTGCATGCTAGTGAAGCAGATAACTCAGATTTGTGGCATCGTCGACTTGGGCACATGAGCCAGAAGGGTTCGCAGCTGCTTAGCAAGAAAGAGTTGATCCCCTACCACGATGACATCACTTTGTCTTCTTGTGATGCATGTGAGGTTGGGAAGAGCAGGAGTGCACCATACAGAGCCAAATCCAAGGTGAAGGGAGACCTTCTACAGTTGGTCCATTCTGACGTTTGTGGTCTGATACGACCTCTTTGGGAGGCAACATGTATTTTGTCACCTTCATTGATGGTGCATTTAGGAAGATGTGGGTGTACATGCTGAGATCGAAGGATCAAGTGTTTGATTGCTTCAAGAAGTTTCATGCCATGGTTGAGCGCGAGACAGGGAAATTGTTGAAGTGTCTACGCATAGACAATGGGGGAGAGTACACCTCCCATACCTTTCAGGGCTATTGTGCAGAGCACGGCATCAGGCATGAGAGGATAGAGCCAGGTACACCCCAACACAATGGTCTAGCTAAGAGGATGAACATGATCATTGTTGAGAGAGTCCGTTGTATGCTGAAGACAGTGAAGTTACCCAAGACTTTTTGGGCTGAGGCGGTTCGCATCACATGTTACTTGATAAAAAGATTTCCATCAGTTCCTTTGAGCTTCAAGATTCCAGAGTGTGTTTGACAGGGAAGGACCCCTCATATGCTCATTTGAGGGTGTTTGGATGCAAGGCTTATGCATTGGTACCCAAGGAGCAGCAGAAGAAGTTGGATAAAAAGGCAGTGCCTTGTATTTTTCTTGGCTATGGAGATCATGAATTTGGATATCGTCTTTGGGATCCAAGAAAGAAGACAGTCACCAGGCATAGGGATGTGATCTTTTATGATGACCAGACATTGGTTGAGGACACCATAAAGAGTGGTGATGCAGACGAATTTTCCATGGATGATGATAGTCATGAGGACACGGATCCCTCTCCAGTATAGGGTACAGGTGGAGAGGATGGGCAGCTAGAGCATCATGAGCCAGATGCAGTTCCCGTTGATGCAGGTCCATGGGACTTGGGGCAGGGGGGGCAGCCTCATCCACATGCAGATGCAGCAGAGCCTCAGGTCAGGAGATCTGAGAGGGTACGCCAGCCATCATCCCGTTACCCTACTTCTAGGTACGTGGTGCTCACAGACGCATGTGAGCCATACACATTTGAGGAGGCACAGATGCATAAGGACAAGGGTCATTGGCAGAATGCAATGAATGAAGAGATGTCATCTCTCAAGAAAAATCACACTTATGACCTTGTTGAGCTTCCTAAAGGGAAGAAAATCTTGAAGAACAAATGGGTCTACAAGCTGAAATCAGATGATAGCGGCAAACAGATCAAGTACAAGGCCAGATTGGTGGTGAAAGGGTTCAGCCAGAAGGAAGGAGTGGACTATGATGAGATCTTCTCCCCAGTGGTGAAGATGAATTCAGCGAGAGTGGTGCTAGGACTTGTTTCTAGCATGGACCTTGAGCTGGAGCAGATGGATGTAAAGACGGTGTTTCTTCACGGTGATTTGAAGGAAGAGATCTACATGGAGCAACCACAGGGTTTTCAGAAGAAAGGGAAAGAGCACATGGTTTGCAGGTTGAGAAAGAGTCTTTATGGCTTGAAGCAAGCTCCGAGACAGTAGTACTTGAAGTTTGATGCTTTCATGGGAAAGCAAGGCTTCAAGAGGACAACAGTCGACCCATGTGTATATGTTCGTCGTATTCTCAATGACAGGTTCATCATTCTTTTGATCTACGTGGATGACATGTTGATTGTAGGTCATGATTCCAATCTAATTGCAAAGCTCAAGAGGGAACTCTCCAAAGAATTTGAGATGAAAGATTTGGGCAAGGCAAGTCACATCCTTGGGATGCAGATTACAAGGGACGGGAAGAAGCACATGTTGTGGTTTTCATAGGAGAGCTATGTTGAACGCGTGTTGGAGCGGTTCAACATGAAGAATGCCAAGCCTGTCAGCACGCCTTTAGCCATTCATTTCAAGCTTACCAAAGAGTCATGTCCTTCTACTTCTGAGGAGAAAGCAGAGATTTCCAAGATTCCAAACCAGTCAGCAGTTGGGAGCCTCATGTATGCAATGGTTTACACTAGACCCAACATAGCCCATGCAGTGGACGTGGTGAGCAGATTCATGTTCAATCCAGGGAAGGACCATTGGGAGGCCGTGAAATGGATCTTGAGATACTTGAGAGGGACCTCAAGTATGTGTCTTGTGTTTGGGAGGTCAGATCCCAAACTATGCGGCTACACTGATGTAGATATGGCAGGTGACATGGACCAGAGAAAGTCCACCTCATACTACATTTTCACATTTGCAGGGGGAGCCATATCATGGCAATCCAAGCTACAGAAATGTGTTTCTCTCTCAACTACCGAGGCAGAATACATTGCAACAGCAGAGGATGGGAAAGAAGTTTTGTGGCTACAACTCTTTCTTGGTGAGTTTGGATTGAAAGACAGTGAGCCGGTTGTGTTTTGTGATAGCCAGAGCGATATAGACTAGAGTAAGAGTACCATGCACTATGCTCGCACAAAGCACATTGATGTGAGATACCATTGGCTGAGGGATGCAATTGAACAGAAGCAGCTCATGTTGAGGGAGATTCACACCGATGAGAACCCCTCAGACATGTTGACCAAGGCAGTCACTCCTGACAAGATTCAGCTCTGTAGAGAAATGAGCAGTGTCACCTCTTCTTGATCTCCATCACTGGGCCACACCTCCCCGTTGGGACTGGAGGGGGAGGTTTTGGGTATCTTTGAAGTTTTCCAGTCCCAACTTTGGGGCTATAGCAATATGCCCATTTTGTTGGGGCTTCTTTGCTATTTTGCCATCAATTGGGCAGCCCCATTCCAGGGGATTTCACATACAGTGTGAGGGATTCCAGTAAGCCTCATTTCGTGCCCTATTCCATTTCCAGAGAGAAGAACGACGCCTCTTCCTCCCCATTTCGGTGAACAGCAGCAGCAAGGGTTTCTACGGGAAATCCATCCTTCTTCACGCATGCGAGGGAGAGAATAGCAGCAGCCGGGTTCGAGAGGAGCAGCGGCTAGGGCTGCAGCGTTGGTTTTAGGAAGAGCAGTGGCTTTGAGCGAGCTCGAGTGGGAACCGCCATTGGAGGTCGTTGCGGACGACCTCAAGGAGCCGAGCATCGGTTTGGGACTCCATTCAGGATCCCACAAGAGGGGTCAATCTATCTATCTTGTTTTGAGCACACCTTTGGTATTTTGGATGCCCATAGATAGTTAGTTCCTTGTAGAAGAACTATCTATTGTGTGCGGCTTGTACCTCGATTTTGTGGGCAACAAAACCGGGAAGAACTTTCAGCTCCATTTGACCGTAGTGGAATCGTTGCGGGTCTTGCCCCGTGGTTTTTTCCTTGCTCCCATTGAGTAAGGGTTTCTACGTAAAATTCTTGTCTCGTGTGGTGATTGCTTGTGGTTGCTTGCTTGTGCTTGTCATTGTTGCCATTGAGTTCCCGTGTGGGGAACATATATATTGTGTGTGCCCATCTTTGCTGCAGGATAGTTTTAGGGGGATATATCCTGGGTTGATTGTGCCCATATCCCCAATACTTCTCTGCATAGTCAGCCTACAAATCCTGCATATTGTAGAATGGCCTCCGTGACCGACGTGGTCGGTTGCGGCAAGGCCAAGTCTCACGAAGACCCTAACCGTTGGGCGTAAAGGATGGGAGGCGGACATGGCGAGGGTAACACCCTATAAATAACCTCCTACTCGGAGGGGAACACCATCGATCAGAATTAGCTCGCCTAACAGGAGCCTCAATCCGATCTCTCCATCCTTATCTCTCCTTCTCTCATCCTCTCTCGTTCTCTCCACAAGAAGAATATTTAAGCAATATACCTTGATGATCTAACACTGATATTAGAGCTCTCGCTGCTTGAAGCCGACACAAGATCCTTACTGCTGTGAAATCCTGTTGCAGTTGCCCCCAAATATATCACTCAAGTATCCATCAACAACTATAATTCTAGCACTTCCATGCTCCCTGTACGAGCATGGTGGAAATCGAACATGATAAACAAACCCGAAAGGCATCATTCATTGTTTCTGTTTTTTCCAAGTCTGAAAATCCGCCTACGTGATCCTTTTTGCCAATAACCAAACCATGCCATTTCAGCTCTATCCTTCTATTCAAAAGCCTACTCAGATACCAACATGCATGCAGACACCTAATTATGATGCACACATGAATAATTTTTTTGAGAGAGCATGTCGTTTTTCAACACATTGTCACTAGCTATAGGTTCAAATCGTATGGAATCCGCAGCAAGGAGGGTGGGACAACATCGTACCTCAAAAAAATATGATCTCGATATCTCCACCCGTGAAGAACCTGCACGGTTTGGCGCTCTGTTGCGACGTAAAACCGCACATAAAGAAGATCTCGACCTCCTTTACGTGGGGTCGGCTTCGGATCGTCGATCCGATGCGCTTCAACGAGCTTCAGCGGCGCTCTGGCGAGAGGGGGTGGAGGAGAATGTGACATTTTGGTTTTTTTATGCGAGTCAAATTCGAATCCGGATCTTGGTTTGGATCTGGATTTGACTCGGACCCCGACTTGCTAAAATGACCGTAACTCGGGCTTTCCAACTCAGTTTTTTGCGTTCATAAACTTGTTGGAAAGGTATCGATGAGCTCTATACGATGAAGTTAATCAGATTTTTTGGTCACAGGATAAGAGCAGTTTTTAAGAAGTTCAAGTCCGAATTACGAGAATTCTCACATTATGTACCATCTGAATATAGCCACATTATTGTGCCACATCATAACGTGGGTATGACCACTTGGAACTTATGTGGGAGGATCATGTATTCATAGGATGGATTTTCTCTCTTTTTTTCTTTCAAGTTCTTCACCATATTTGGATGAATTTATTTTTGTGTATTCTAATGATAATTTATTTAATTGATGCTTCTTTGATGAGATTTTTGTGAGGACGAATTTGTGTAGTCGAGGGTAGATAAGGTGATATGGCTTCAGATTTTGTTTTGAAAAAATACAATCTTTATATGGATTACAGAAAAGTTTATTTGAATATATCGAGCAAGCATCATGCAAATTAGTTGGTTTCTAAGAAGTAATAGTGGAATAAAATAAACAACAGAAAGTGGCTTTAGAGTTGTTATCTTGATTATAGCAACTTAACACTGTAATTCATATTTTTCAATGAAGAAAGGGAGCTTACTTTGTGAAGTAGGTAATCTTACCTACTTCACATCTAATTTTTGTAATTTTTTTGAAAAATGCCATCATGGGTTTTCATAATTATACTCCTCTAATATGTCATTCAAAATTCGTCAGAAACAGAGACTCCTATGGCCTCCATACAGACAGTCATTTTTTAACGGTCATAGATTTGCTGTATTTACATGTTCTGGATGAAGGCCGTAGAAGTCTCCGTTTCTGACGAAATTTGAATGACATATTAGAGGGGTATAATTATGAAAAACCTTGGTTGCATTTTTCAAAAAAAATAAAAAAAATTGCAAAAATTAAATGTGAAGTAGGTAAGGTTACCTACTTCACAAAGTAGGCTCCCTTTCCTCATTTTTCAATATATACGGCAAACAACCATAGAAGAAAATATTTCTTCTATGATTTAGAAAGATAAAAAAAAAGTATCATCAAAGTTAGAATGTTGCATATTTCTAAATATTATTTGAAATTTTGCCATCTCAACTTTGTTTTCACATAGAGTTATCCGATGGTTCTAAAGATTAAATTTCAGATATTATATAAAGGGAGCCGGGAACCTATACAGGGACCTACATCCGATCTTTTTTTCAAGATTTTTGGATTTTTTAAGGAAACTTTAAGGGAATTTGCTTAATATATTTAGGGGAATATGTAATTCAAGTTTTATGTAAAACAAACATTCCAAACACGTCATCTAGAAGGGGTCAATTTCAGCAATTCTAAAACCGTTATAAAATAATAGTCTCGATGGAGATGATAGAAGTCTCGAATTAAGTTGAATTTTGAATGACACTATGATGATATATATTGATCTAATTCTCCCAATATTTCATTTCAAAAAAATTAAAAAATGATGAAAAAATTAGCTGGGTATAAGTAGTTACTTACCCCCTGGGTGTAAGCTCCCTTTTTCGTATATATTGGTTTTAAGCTTCTAACGATCTTTATTTTTTTTAGAAAAAAAGGTTCAAGTTCATTCATCTTTGGAAAACAAAGATACAACCCACTAGGTCGAGTTCAAGGTTTGCTCAACCCGCATTGAAGGGTTTTACAAAAAAAATCCACAACAAGCACCCAAAAACAAAAGATGGACATAATTTTCAAGCGTAACTCCCCACCAAAAAAAACAAACAGATGATCTGCTAGGCAGGAATAAGCATCTTCCAAGTAGTCGGAGCTGACGTAACCTAAAGGATACCTACAATACCACAAGAGCAAGTTGACATCAAAAAAACCAATCAGCCGAATCAAAACCATGTCCAAAAACGCTGAGTCTTCTAGATGGTGTTGTTTCGGTGAAAGCCACCCCTCGATGGAAAGCTGTTCATAGTTTTCAAGATTGTTCGTAGTATTCAAAATTAGCAACGAATATCCTATTTGCCGTTATATCATTAGCAATGGTCCACATAACGATGTTTATCCGTTGCTATTTTTTAAAATATCAACTAATCGTCGCTATTTTTTCAGTTCAAAATGTAGCGATGAGTAACTAGAAGTTTGAAAAATAGCAACGGATAAGCGTCGCTATGTGGACCGTTGCTAATGATATAAAGACATATATGATATTCGTCGCTAATTTTGAGTACGAAAAATTATTTCGCAATGAATAATATCGTCGTTATATATTTAACAATGGCTAATTTAGTGACGGATTTTGAAACAATCATCATTATAGGTCAATTTTGTAGTAGTAAAAATTATCTCTCGTTACGAATGTACAATTCATACAGCGGAAGCATCTAAGAAAATTCTTGAGAAAGCTAACGAGTTATTGTTACTACGGATACAGACTACAGAAAATGAGTATATGATGATTCTTTTTTAAATCCATCGGTATCATTTGTTGTAAAATGTACAATGATGAATACTATTTATTGTTAAATGAATTTTTATACTCGAAAATTGCTGGCAAATATTATATTTGTTACCATATATATTATCGAAGATGGTCAATATTACACCATTCATCCGTCACTATTTTTCCTACTGTAAAAAAAACCAGTTTGCAGTATTATATACTAAACAGAGGATGGTAAGCGACGGAAATAAAAAAAATTGTCATTATAAACTTATTTTATTGCAGAGATTGCGGTTGAAGGAAGAGGATCCTCTGCTGTATAGGGTATTGCAGAAGAGGTGTTGTAAACCTCAATAATTTTTTTTTATGATTTAGATTCTAAAATCCAGTTTTATAGATTGAATCTTCGTTTAATTCTCTATATATCCTCCAAATTTCGCTTAAATCCGATATTATTTTCTATTTTATCTTAATGGTCAAATTATCGGGTAAGATCTAAGCAACTTGAACTCCATTTAAAAAAGATCCGAATCTTGAACTATTAAGATAAAATAGCAAATAATGTCAGATTTAAGCGAAATTTGGAGGATATATAGACCATTAACCTAAGATTCAATCTACAAGGTTGGATTTTAGAATATAAATCACAAAAAAAATTATTGAGGTTTACAGCACCTTTGCTACAATACCCTCATGATCCTCTTCCGTGGTTGAATTCAAGGCGTTACAGGTACCGTACAATTATAAAATTTTCATAATACAGAAATTGGCGGATAATAAAGAAAGAACAAAGACGAAAAAAGAGAGAGAGCTTCGAGACATATATTTGCTTGAACAAACTCAAGATGATTGTAAATGAAATCGTTAGAATTATCGTACCTTTTTAATCTGAATCATACTGTATCCAGTGAACATGTGGGACGTGAGATATCAACGTCCTTCCATGTCTGCTACGGTATTTCTTCTCCAGTGCCGGGCACAAGAAGATGGTCAGAGTTGACAACGAGGGAGGGAGTCCGGACTTGGGGAAGGATTGCAACTCCGGGCAATTATATAACAAGAAAGTATGGAGAGAAGTGAGTCGTGCCATATCCGAGGGTAGAGATGCCAAACACCAGCAAGAAGCAATCTCCAACTGTCGAAGAGAGGCAGGAAGGCCTATGTCCGCCATCGACTGTATCCGGTCGCATCTCCGTACCTCCAAAATGTGGAGAGATGTGAGCCCTCTCATATCTGAAGGTAGAGACGTCAAACTCTCACAATAATCGATATACAGCTCTTGAAGAGAGGCAGTAAGGCCTATGTTCGCCAATGATTGCATCTTGGGACATCTTAATAAACTCAACTTCCAGAGAGATGTGAGCAGTCTCATATCTGAAGATAGAGATGCCAAACTCTCACACCATTCAATCTTCAACTCTTGAAGGGAGGCAGGAAGAGTCATATCTGGAAGGGATTGCATATGATGACATTCACTTAATTCGAGGGATTGGAGACTTGACAGGTTCCTCATCGACGAAGGAAGAAATTGTGGATGTTCACAGGAGTCGATACTCAACTTCTGCAAAGACGCAGGAAGGGTCTGGATAACTGGACAATACTTCAGCTCCAACTCCAGCAGAGAGGAGAGCCCATCAATGGTTGTAGGCAAAGTTGGGAAAGTGAGCAGTTGTAGCTTGGATAAGTTGGTGAGAGGGACAAATAGCTCCTCCATCTCACCATCCTCTACAATCTTGTCTCCAGGATATGTAAACTCCAACTCTTGGATAAGCCTACCCAAATGTGAGGAAATATGCTGAAGCAATTCCCATACCCATCTACCTCTCAAACTGGCCTTGAATTCGAAGGAATAAGACGACTAAGTATGACATCTGATCTCCATCATCAAATTGGACGACATATTTTTACTGAAACGAATATGAAAGCCCGCACTGACACCTTTCTCAAGTACCGATCGCAGCAGAAGTCTTTGCAAGAGGGATATCACCACCACTTCTTTCTCAAGCGGGTCTGTTAGATTAGGACAATCATATAAGGACAACCTTCGGAGAGAAGTCACGCCATGCAGACATCTCCTCAGTGACTCATCTTCTATACCACACCCATTGATATCAAGTTCTTCGAGAGACGTTGGGAGGTGGCGCTGCACTACATTTGATAGTTTCCGACAGTCCACGATACTTAATTTCAGTAGGGATGGTGGGTAATCAAATCTGATGCATTCCAGATTGCGCATCCTCTTCAACTCCAGACTTTCAAGGCTGTTTAAGTTGCAGAGAATCAGATCCACATCTTCACAACTTTCCCAATTTTCTAGTTTGAGTTGTTTTAGACTTGGCAGATGACCATCATTAGTTAACCAGCTTGGCAACACCATGCCTTTGTAGTTCATAATTTCAAGATAATTGAGACGATCGCCATTGGGCTGCAGAACTTCCAGTACTTCTTCAACAATTTTGCTGCTTACAGTGAAGCCATCGGTCCATTCAAGAGTCAAGCCTTGCAAGTATTCCTTCCGTTGCAATCTAAGATTGAAAGTTTGCCACGAAGCATAACAAGATTCTCTAATTCTTCAATTCCTCGGCCATTCCTCCGACCAACATCGAAACACCCCAACTCTTGCAGGGAAATCAATCTTCCCATTCTTTTTATTTTCCGTACTACGTCAAAATCAGCGTCCAAGATCCTCAAATTCACCAAATTGCTCATCCCATCAGGCAAGCTTTTCAATTGAAAGAAAGGCAACCATAAAAATTGCAAATTGTAAAGAGAAGTCAATGATTTGGGCAGCTTTGAAATTTTTGTAGAAAACAAATTCAGATATCGAAGATGCTTCAAGTTACCAATGGAGTTTGGCAGAGCCTTGAATCCACATCCCTCTAGATTCAGAACCCTCAAGCATGTAGATCCATTTAACCATCTATCAAGAACACGATGATCACAAATTTCATCGTAGTATAATCGCTCCTTTATGCATAGTACTGATTGTAATTTGTCTTGAGGAAATTGGAATTCCCATTGTGCATTTGAGAACAACGACAAGTGGCGTAATTTATTAGGATGTTTCTCAAGATTAATTTTACCAGTAATGTGCAAGTGGTCCTCGTGAGCAATATATTGAGTGACATCATAGTTAGAAAGCCATCGTCCTTGCCTTGATCAAGAAGGGATCTGCTTCTCAAATCTCGGATTGCTTCTAATGCAGTTTCTTCAGATCTCGTCCCACGCCCAAGTTGAAAAATGTCATGAGCTATCCATAAATAAGATATTTCATCTTTAGAAATTTGATAACCTTTCGGGAACAATGAACAAAGTGAAAAGCAAATTTTTAAAGCTGGAGGCAAATACTGATAGCTCAACAGAAGGCTAGGGATAATCTCATCTTCTTTTTGGCCTTTGATTTCCCAAATGTCACTTTCAAGAATTTTCTTCCAATGATTTTTGTCAAGATCAGAGCCCAGAAGCCGACCAATTGTTCTTGCAGCTAATGGAGAACCCTTAATGCTAAGCAGATTGTTAAGCTTCCTAACAATCTGCTTGCCAATATTTATCAGCTGCTCATCAGCTGAATTGGGAACACCATTGAATGCACACCTTACTAAGATTTTCCAAATGTAATGAGTGTCCATGGCTCCTAACTGAATGGGATCCATGTGCCCCTGTATGGATTTAGCAACATTTTCGCTACGTGTAGTAACAAGCACCTTGCTTCCATTTTCCCCATATTTCAAAGGCTTGAGAAGCTGCTCCCACTGATGCTGTTGTTCATTCCATGCGTCATCTAAAACTAGCAGAAATCTTCTCTTCTCGACCAATTCTTTAATTTCATTGTGCAAGCTCTCCTCCCTTCTCCCATATCTGCATAAACACATTCAATTATACTTATGAGCATTCTATTTACATCAAAATCTTGAGAGACAAAGATCCAAATCTTTAAGGAGAAATGCTTCTTCACAGCGTTATCGTGGAACACAAGCCGAGCAAGTGACGTCTTCCCAACTCCTCCCATACCAACTATGGGCAGCACCGGAAGCTTCCTCGTACTATTTTCGATTCCATTTGATGTCAGCAGCATGATAATCTTTTCCTTTACATCATCTCTACCAATGATAGGTGAATCAGTATCCAACAGCGAGCTAGTTTCGCGTCCCTGTGCATTCCTTGAGCTGCCTTCATTAGATGTTTCCAACTTTTGCAAACCAAAGTTGTTTCTTGCATTTGAAAGCTGATCAAATCTTCCGTTTATGCCTTTAATTTTATTTTCTAAGCCAAGTTTATTGACCTACACAAGTAAAATTAAACCAACTCATTCAAAAGGAATTATTTCTGTCTTTAACTTTGCCCATGAAGACAAATGCTGGGCTCGCAAAAGTCCATGAAGCACATATTCGAAACATATATAACAAGAAACCATAAACTTCAAGGACAATCTTGGATCAACAACACAGATGAAGCAAATGAAGTACATGTTAGGATGCATTGCTTTTGTTACACCCTTTAATATTTGTGCCAGTGATTTTTACTAGATCTCCTCTAACATGAATTATCATGTTAGGATTTCAACCTTTCTCGCTCGTGTTTCACGTGGAATATCGTGCGCGACCAGTAAAGCATTGACCGACCGCCTCCAGGGGTTTCCCATTCAAGGCATAATAACCTCGAAAATAATATCTCAAGACTGGGAAAATAATAATTTCCAATAGAAATCCAAGGAAGTGGTCTGGTGATAGAGCACTGTGCCTTCACTTTACAGGATTCGGCTTCGAATCCCAGTAGAGATGCTCTGGACTTTCGAAATTATCGGGCTTACTATTAAAAATAATAATAATAACAATATCCAATAAAGGTATTATGAGTGCAGGGGGGGACGACTTTCTCTTGATCCGGATATGAAGGTCGAATTCAGCATGGCTAAATGTGGAATATCTAGATGATAGACTAATAGAAGTTGGCTTGGATCCTCCCGCTTAACATTAGTATAGTATAGATTAGAATAGCAGCCCAAAACAAGGTAACTTTAGAAATAAAGTCCCAAACAAGATATTAAATCTTTGGCTTGTTAACAATATAGTTAGCATGAATACAACTTCCCTACAGTTTCGGAGAAGATGGATGGGGCACTTGATTAAAAAAATGATCAAAATATTTTGTCAAATGCATGCAATTGCGTTCACTTCTATGTGTTCTCCCTGTTTGCTTGTTGGGATGGGTTGGGGTACACCGGTGTACCTCTCCTTCCAACCCTCCCAATCTTCCTCACAGTTTACTATTCAAAGGGGTAACCCAACCCAACCCAATCCAACCCAGCAATCAAACTGGTGTGTGCGCCCATGTGTATTTGTGTCTATAAATATATACATACATCCTAGACAAAACTACCATTAAGAAAGGTTGTCTTCACTTCCATTAAAGCTTCCAGCGACCTGGTGCTCTTTCTTAGACATCCGCGTACATCTTATATGTTTTATATGGTGTTTATTTTAATTAAGTCCAGCTCATCTCTTAGGTTATCATCTTAGATTCCGACTCATTCGAAGCCCAGTCTTCGTCTAGGTTTATATGATCAAAAAAAATATCTATATCCTCAAGAACATTATAACATGATGTCTCGTGTTCATGTAGATGCAAGGGTCTCGTTACATGTCGCTTGTTGCCAATAAAACTTGTAGATTTTTAGGACCACATACTTCCTCTAAAGATCGATTATCATCTTTGAGTACAATCTCCAACTTGAACACCATTTACTAATTACATTGATTTCAAAGAAGGTAGCATCTCAACTTTCAAAATGACCTACTGTACTTTTTTGTCATGTTTTTCTATATCCAATAAATATGCATGCTACTGTCTCATTTCAAATTTATCGTTGAGTTGACTCAAGGTCAAAATATTTACACATCCTCGTGCTTGAATACGAATCAAATTTGATCTCTTTTCATTCCTTAGTGACCACATCCTCATGTTTGAATACGACTTAAGGTTTGCAGGGATAATCAGTGGACCTAAAAAAGAAGCAGAACCACATATATTAGATAGAAGGAAGGATATGAAAAGCCAGATTTCAGTTTAAGGAGGTAGCGATAACTCAAAGAATACTCTCAACAACATAAAGTTTTATCAAATGGTTCAAGCAAGATTAGGGGTGCACGTGGATCGGATTGGATTGGATTTTAGCTTAATCCATGTCCAATCTAATTTTAACGGATTTTTATTTTTTGAATCCAATCCATCAAATACTCCAATCCAATCCGATCAAATCCATCGGATTTTGAGTTGGATCGGATTTTTACACTTGCATTTTCCCGCTCAATAATCTACTCTCTCATGTTTGTATTTTATATCCCACTAGCTTACAATATTTGAATAATATCTTAAAAGTCGATAAGATGAGTAGATGTAAAAAAGAGAAAGACGTAATCAAATGAAAGTTGAAGAATTCTATTAATCTATTATAAAAATTCTGAAAACCACACAAACAAACTAAATACTTATATTGAAATCGAAATTCAAAATTTTTCTTATAAATGATGCATATGTTTATTTTTTAATTAATTGTCAACAAATGATTTAAATAAGAATAATGCAAATTATTAAATAAGGATACATACGACTTAGATAAATAAAAAACTTAATCTCTGTTGTCGAATATTGGTGAAGTCCATGATTAACCCAATCACGTCCAAGAACACCCTTCAAAGCTCTATAATATATCATCAACAAATGATAAACATATATTATTAATATTCGATTGAATATCCAAGACAAAATAACTTAAATATAGCCAACCACTTGAGATACGTACCTCTCATTTAAAATAGACTTGAAATAGAATTTATTTGTAAGTTTATCCTTATACTAAAAACATACATATTTTATGAAAAATATAAATAAAAATCATATACAAATTTAAAATGAAAGGAATTGAAGTAATGCCTATTTGTTCTTAGATTGGTGTGGAACATTTGATCATGTAACGGATCCAATTTCATCCCTATATCATGTAATAGATCCAGTTATATCCCTACAATAAGGTTGCAAGCTAGTGCTAATAAAAGATAAGAAGCAAAGGGATCACGAATAACTAACAAACGTACTAGATAGCTATCTCAAAATTATTTTTTTAATAAAGATCAGAAGTGTCACAACATATTGAGGACAAATGGTACCGCAATTGATGGGGATGGCGTTACAAGAGACGAGTGGCGACATCACGAGGGATGGGGTGTGGGCGGTGGATTGTACTAAGGGGAATAACATTGTGCGGGAGGGGCAATGTCGAAACGGACCGAGAATACTAGGAGGGATATTGGCAGTCAAGAGTGAAATGAGAGGGGGACTAGGAGGAAATAACGGAACATGGTTTACAATTTTACAAGCTATAGTCATACTTTATTATTTTGGAGATTTAACATTTGACTTTGAAGAGAGAAGAAAGGGTGGTGGCAGGAGGACTTGTATCTAAGATGGATACGAGAAAAAATGAGATGAATTACCTTGATTATGGTCATAGAAGAATTCGAAATGGGTGCACATAGGCATTATATGTATGCATGTAAGTTTGTATGTATGTATATGTGTATATCTATGTGTGTATGAGAGAGAATATTAACGGATTAATGGATTGGATCGGATAGGATTTATGTAAAGATCCAATCCATACTTGAACGAATTTGCAAAATTCCAATTCGATCCAATCCATACTTACGATACGTACATAGGAGCTTATGAAGGACTTGGATGATGCATGATTTTTAGGTGTGATTTTTATTTGATTATTTTGATCTCGCACACTGGATTGAGGATGTGATACTTTGTTATGATTTGATGATGATTTCATGAGCTTTGATTGATCTATTTATTTTTTAGGTTTCCAGCGTATTGATTTTGAGGATTGATTGATTATTATGATTTGGACTTCAGAGAAATGGCGTGAGGAGCCCACATGATCTCTCATCTTCCTGATTGATCCATCTCTGATCTCTTGATTCTTTAATCCACCCATGGCACCTCGAGGATGTTTGATTATCTTTTGTGCCATTTCAGCTTGATGAATTGACTTGAGGGACTGTACTGTGATTGACCCATTGAACTTGTGTCCCTCACATGATCTTATGCCCTCCTGAGGTTTGATTGAATGATTGCTTTTGAGGACCTGAGATTCGATGCCAGCAATCCCACGACTCGTTGACTTAGTTCGTGATACTATCCGAGGACTATCTATGGGAGTATGTGACACTTTCTTTACGATCGATTCATACACTGATTTTATCTCCACCTTGTTGGAGATCGAAATGCATCGTTTGATTTAACTGTTTGGCCTCCATGTTGTTTGTGCGCCCGATCTGTAGGTGCACGAGGCCAACTTCTCCAACTCCTTTGAGTATGCTCCCCTTGACAGTCCTCGCAAGGACGAGCTTCACTTTTTCTAATTATGCACTGTCAAGTTCATATTGCTCTCCAAGGGTTATCTGCGAGAGACTATGACACCATGATAGATATGCGGTCTCTTCTGTTGGTAGACGATCTGTCATATAAAGAGACCATTCTGATTGACTCCTTTGAGTCCTCAACGACTGAGTGCTAGATTGGAAAATCATTGGGTTGTCATTCTGGAGAAGTCAGTTCCTTTGTCATTTCAGTTGGGGAGAGTCGCTATCACTTACATTGTATAAGTCAGCTTCATAGTCATAAGGGTTTGTGTATGATGTAGGCTAGTTCTGACCTGGCTATTGAGGTGGTTTGAATAGGGTCATGTGATTCTCAAGGGTTGTTGTGTTTTAAATTTGATTCCCGACCAGGTTCCACACATATTCTCACTCCAAAGTCTAATCTGAGCTCCAAACTTTGATTTTGTACATATAAGTTATGTATCAAAATCATTTCCATTTATTATTTATTCTTCTTTTTCTTTTTCTTTTTCTTTTCTTCTTATTCTTTATTCTTTTTGTACTTATTGCATAAAGGTTTGCTAGGGACTAGCAAAGGCAAGTATAGGGGGCGATGAATCTTCGTTTCATCACTTTTATTCTATCATTTGGGCCATAAAGACCCTATCTAATGCATGTAATAGCATTAATTTGTGCATAATAGCATTCATTATTTATTATATTATTTGTATATAAAATAAGGTTTTAATGCCAAAATTATAGAATAAGAGAAGAAAATAAAAAGGAATAAAATATTGAAAATATTTATGACCCTAAATCCTGAGTTCAAGTAAAGAATTGAGTTGGTCGACAAGGACTAAAGTAGGGGGAGATAAGGGCCAAAATAGAATAAAAATCCCATTTATTTATTCTTTATTTATTCATTTTTGGCACCTATTTTATTCTTTATTATTTATTCATTAAATAAAGAAACTTTGTACATAAAAGTTGTAGATAATAATGTGAATAAAAAACAAAATTGAGTTTGTACAAAAATAATACACAGTGTTCATTTTATACACATAATAAAAAGCCAAAAATCAAACTTCACAAACCCATATCTTTCAAATAAAAACTCAAAACATATCAAAATCATCTCCAATTGTATATAACTTTTCACAAGCTATATAATGGTGGTGGTTTTATATTTTTTAGAGTTATTGTATGGAAGTTAGGTTTTGAGCCCCTATTGTATATAGAAACGATTAAAATATTCAATTTATTCATTATTAATTGTTCTTACAAATTCATATTTTTTATAATTTTGTAAATATTATTTATAATACGTGTGCATATTAAAATTAGAATAAAAGCAAAAGGTCACACAATAAAATAAATCTATGTCAAAACATAGATGAAATACATGTGATATATAAGGGAAATATATTCTTTCATTCTTTTATATTTTTGTAATATTGTAAATATTATTTACATTCTCATAAAATACAAAACTAAAATAAAACTCATTAAAATACATTATAATAAAATCATGTATATAAAACATAGGTAAAGCGCCTACAACTATACCTATAGAATATACATATCTGTTTATTTAAGTATACAAATTACATCACAAAAATAAAATAAAAATATCTTTATAATCACAAAAATAAGTTATAAATTTATAAAATAAAAGAATAAAATATACAAAATAAAATATACAAAATAAAAATAAAAATGTACAAAACATAGATGAATATACCTATAAATACACTAATAAATATTAACTACTAACGAATAAAGCCAAAAAAATAAATAAATATCATAATAAAATACTACATAAAATAATAAAAAAATTTATTTTATACTAAAAAAATAATAAAATCATTTACTATTTTAAAATAATTATTCTTTAAATATAATTATTATTTTGTCCTGTAGCGACCTGACGTGGACTAAGCATGTTAGGTCGCGGGTTGACTTGGGTCAACTTGCCCCCTGCCTTTTGAGTTGACGCGGCGTGTCTTTTCTCTAGTTTTCTTGCATTTTTCTCGCATGAAACAGACATCCATCGACTTCGATCTCTTCACGAGAATTCCTCCCAGATCCATCGTCATCCATGCCCGCTCCTTAGATCCAATGTATATACTTTTGATTCTTTAATTTTGGTCGATCAAATAAGGGTGCCACACTTGTTGATAAATAAACCTCCTCCTTCCTCCATTAATTTTTGGTCACTTTCCAACCCCTGAAGCCCTGTGACTCGTCCAAAGCGAGCATCCTCGTGACAGGAGGAGATACCCTAAGCTCGCGGTGGTCTATGGTGGGCAGAGGTTCACCCATGGCCGCCGCTCCGGCGAGGCCCTGCTCCCTGGCATCCAACCAGGTAAGAGTTGCGCATTTCCTCATTTTTAGTTAGATTTTTGTTCCACCATTTCATTTATGAATTTAGTTTAGTAATTAGTGTAATATTTTAGCGTGAAATCTCCAACTCGTAGTTCACCGGAGCTCCGCTCCAGCGAACATTCCACCGTGCTTCGATCTATTCCGACCCATCATTTCCACCTAATTTCATTCCCCTCTCATTTTCTCTACGCCCCTAGCATCTCCATACACCCAGATCACCCTCGGATCTGGAGATCCGATCTCCTTCCTCCACCCATCGTCGGAGACCTCCGTCTGCACCACCTGACGCACCCCTTCACCCCAAATAAGGCCCAAGATCCTCCGGTTCATTGTGCTTAACCTTCCTGCTGGATATGGAGCACCAAAGGACTCCAATGGGGGTCAATTTTTGAAGACATCAGGTACCTGGAGCCCACATTCTTGATAAACCTCGCATGAGCACTCTAGAGCTCCAGGTGCCTCTCTGAAGCATCCATGGACGCGGCGGAGCACCAAGAACGTGTAGAGCCCTCGGCGGAGGGAATGGAGGTCGGAGTAGCGCGTATCGACTGATCAAATCTCCCCATCAGCGACCTTCTTCCCCGTTCTTCCAGCTCCCTCCTCTGTCGTTGGATGAAGAACGTCGCTCCAGATCGCAGCACCACCGTTGGATCTCGCCACGACATCACCGTCAGATCAGCCCTTTGATCTAATCCCAGGCGTCGATCCATGAAGCGTCATCGGGCGTTGAGGAGCTGACACGTGGATAAGTGAAATGATCCAGACCGTCCGTTCGCACCTATATTACGGTAAATTTCACTTTTCACCCCAGTATTTTTGTATTTACAATCTAGTCCTGTAAATAAAGTATAACATAGTAAAATAAGTGGAAATTTTGTATAAAGGACCCTGAACTTTTGGAAATTACACTTAGGTCCATTCCACATCACCTCACCTATCGTCCACGTGAAGTGGCAAAATTGCATATAAATCCCTGTAACTTTTTGGATTTGATATTTAGTCCAAAAAATGTAATTCATGTTATATATTTTTGTGAAAATTACTGTGAAGACCCTGAACTTTCTTATAATTGCATTTTAGTCGAAGCTTGTATGTGTCACGTGCAGTACCACGTGTTGGTACAATTGCACCTATACCCTGGTTGTTTTGTAATTGTAATTTAGTCATTAAAAATTTAATAAATGTTGTAAACTTTTGGTGTTTTTGCACAGATCTCGGTTTACTTTATTATTTGCAAAAATGTCCCTGCTAGGACACGTATTTTTGTAGTATTTATGTATTTATTAAAAATACCTATAGTGCTCCTAAAAATGCGAAAAAATAGGGATAAATACTTCATGCTATGTATTTTCACGCCCATATTTTTAATTGACATTTTTTGCATTTTATCCATTCATTAAAAATGAAAAGGAGCCTAAATAATCCATGCTTAGCTAGAAAAATCCAAAAAAATATAAAAATATTTTGAAAAATTAAAAAATATATGTAGTCTATTTTGTTTCTTATTTTTGAGTCCAGAAAACAAAAACCCCTAAAAATACAAAAAGAAAATCAGAAAAAACAAAAACCTCCAAAATCCAACAAAAAATATAAAAAATCTGCAAAAATACCAAAAATATGTTTTTCTATTTTATAATTATCTGCATATTATTATTTTTATATTAAAATTAATTTAGGTAATTTTGGGACTTATTTATTATTTTTAAAACCCAAATCAATTTCGGATTCTTTATTAATCCCATATTTGGGATATTTTTTACTTTAAAAACACATAAAAATTAGCAAAAATTCCAGAAAAATAACAAAAAATTAGAAAAATATAAACATCACAAAAAATATTTTTACTATATTTTATCTATTTTAAATATTTTTACTATATTGTATCTATATATATCTTATATTATATTTATACAGATACTTATATTTATCTAATATTTTAATGAAAAAAATATAAAAAAGGAAATAGAAAAAGAAAATACAAAATTACCAAACAAAAATAAAATGAAAAATATAAAATGAAAATCCCATAAAAACAATAAAATAGACAAGGGATACATGACAGAATTTTTTTGTGCATCTATGTTGCCTCCTCCCGTTTGCTCCCAGTGTTCGATCTCTACTTATACTTACGCCTATAAATATTTGCATGTAGAGTTATAATAAATTTTAACTCCGTACATTTACTTTCATTGCTTGATTCTGAAGTGTGGGTTAATTGTTGACTAATTGAGGTTTCGTGAGTGGTCGCCACAGAATTTGTCTCCGCCTTGTGTGAGACACATTTTGACCCTCGCAAAATCTCGATTATCAGTAACCAAATGAACCCCTAGGGTTTATCGCAAGGAAATCATGAGAAGCAATCGAAAGACATATGTCGCCAGAGAACAGTAATGGTGAACCATGTGGGAAGATAAAGGCAATGTTACAACCGTGATATCTGATGAATCTCGTATTCATCACTCTAAATCTCATTTATTAAGCTCAAATCCCTAAAAATCAACAGCATTTAGGCATCTATTTTGCATAATTAGCATTCATGCATGTTTCCATAAGAATTGCATTTTAGCACAAAAATCTGCACAAAATAAGAAGCCAAAAATCCAAGCCAAATTGACCTGTAAATAAGCCTAACTTCCCAGATTTTTGACACATTCATGCTAACTCCGAATAACTCAAAACCACTTCCACTGTGTACATATCATTAACAAGAATAAAGGAAAAATACAAAAAAATAACTAACCCAAATAAGTGGACCAAGAACCCAAACCCTAATTTCAGGATTTTCGGACTAAAAGCCACATATCTTCTCCATCCAGTGTCCGATTTAATCCTACTCACTTTTGAACTAATGTACATTCAATTACCTTTAAAACAAGACCAAGTTCAAGTGAATCGGAGCTCATATGTGAAAGTTGGGTTTTGGGCCTCTTTTATACATTGTATATTTTCGCGGCTTTTGACCTTTATTTTATGTATATATTTTCTTAATCAATAAAAATCCAAAAAAATAGATTAATGTGTCTTTATTTATCTTTGATTTTTCCGTGATTTTTCCGGATTTTTTATCTCGATTAAAAATGACATAAAAATTATAAAACCCAAAAATCAAGGTATTCTATGTACATAGGATACCCCAAAAATTCACTTTTTACATTTGACCGATTTTGGTTTTGATGTCTTCATGAAAGTTGTAGATCTTATCGAGACGAGCAATTTTCGTGAAGAAAGTTTTTCGATCCGAGGTCGTTTACTATTTTTTACCGATTTTTTAAATGATTTATATTCGGATTTTTGTGGTGCTGACACGTGGCAGCACCTGGTGCCGCCACGTGTCAGCCGTTTTTGGCACTTTTATATATCCGTTTTATAAAAAAAATAAAAAAATAATAATAAAAAAATAAATACGAAGCACGTGCGTCGCACGTGCCTCCCCAGGCACGTGCTCCGCACGTGCCTCCAGCTGCTCCCCATCTCGTTGCCACGTGGCGCAACGGGCACCGTCCGATCACGCGCGATCGGACGGCGCCTGCGCGTCGTCCTCCTCCTCTCCCCTCTTTCCCAATCAGGAACTCCGCCGCCCCGACGATCTCCTCCGCGATTTACACGCGTCGCCCCGATCTCCTTCCATCTCCGGCGCCGCCTTCCCCTTTCCCCCGTGATCCTCGTCAATCAGATCGGCCGATCCCAGATCTTCCCGATCTCCAATCAAACCCCCCCCCCCCCCCCCGACCAAACCCATTCCCCTCTCTTATTTAAGAGCTCCGCCGGCCCTCCTCCAAGCCATCCGCCGATACACCTTCACAGACGAGGGACGGCGGTGACAGCACCGCCCCTCCACCTTCGACCCGGCGAGATCCGAGGGCACACGTGGCCCTCGTTGCAAGCATCTTCCAGCGGCCCTCCGCCGCACTTGCTGCTGCCGCTCCGACCTCGGGTCGTTGAGCCCACGACGCTTCATCGCCTTCACCACGTCATCGAAGCCATCGCGACGCCAGCGACATCGCCCCCGCTCTTCCATCTTCCCCGACCTGCTACGCCTCCGACGTCATCGACGGCTTCACCGCCAACAATCCTCGACGGACCACTTCTCCTCCAGCCACCGCCTGGAGCATCGCCGACACGCCAGCTCTACCTCCGCCCAACCACCGCAGGAGGCGGTGGTTCTCCATCGCCACTGGCCCTCCGCCGCGACAGCCCTCGACTCCGCCTCTCTTCCGCAGTCGGGGGCGCTCAGCCACGCCTCGCCGCCGGGCTCGAAGCCCGAGGCCCTCCGCGCACGTGCAAGGCACGAGCGCTCGGAGGGAACGTCCCCAGCAAGTCAGCCCAGGGGTCACGTGCGCGGCACGTGACCCGTTGGGCAAATTACGGGAGCACCCCCGGAGTTTCTCATATTCACGCCTGAGCCCCCGTTTCTAAGGGCACGTGCCTGGCACGTGCCACTTGGATATTTTGCAGTAGAGACCCCCCAGATTCTCGGTAATTACACAGAAGCCCCCCCCCCTCTGCATTTACTTATATTATATTTGCATTTGTACCCCTGTGTTCCGTTGTTCATTTGGACCTCATCTTTACAGTATTTTATTAAACCAAAAATAGCATGATGTTGGTTAATTAGTTTTCTACGCTTTGACATGTTGTGGTTAATTTTGTGACGGACGGTTAATTAATAAATATTTATTTGGTGAAAATTTGCATATTTTACCCATCTCTTGCTCTAAAATTGATAGTTGATTAACCGTGGCTTTAAAAATTCGCGAAAAATCACATCTCGTAGAGTTAATTATTATTAACATTATGCCCAAAAAGATTTGCATTTGCATGCATATTTTGTCCTGTAAAAATTATTTTGCACATTTTAGTATTTAATTTTTAGTAGGTATTAAACCCCACATTTTCGAGGTTTAGGATTTTTCTGAGATCCGTCACCTAGTGATAGATCTAGGATAATTTCGATTCTCGAAAATAAGTTGGTTTGATATTTATTAGAATTAAATATTAAAAATCATTTGGTTTGCATTTAAAAATTCATAAAAAATTCATATTGCATCCAAAAATTCCAAAAAAATTACAGGACATCCATTTCATTATAGTTGACATCTCGGCCAAGTTTTGTATTTTTCGGACATCGTTTGGACTTAATTCACATTTTTGTCCCTAGAATAGGCCGAATTTGCATGTGCATCTCCTAATTCATTGAAAAATTCCAAAAAAAAAAAGACCGCTTCGAAAACTGAACACGAACTTTGATAGACTTAATTCTAGGTTGTTCCTTTGCCTCCTTGTGATCGACCTTGGGACTTGCTCAAGTAAAATAAAAATAAAACCACGAGACGAAAAATTGAATAACTTATTTGTGGTATTTTTTGACCGTTTCCGATTGCCGCCTACAACGCACAACACGATAAAAACACTTTTTAATAGCAGCATCTACGGATTCGTCAGATGGCGCCGTTGCCGGGGAGGCAAACGGCTTAGATTTTTGTCTAAAATTTTTTTATTCGGTTTTCCGCATTCGGGTAGTCTGACCCCCGAATTTTTCATTGTAAATTTCATTTTTATTTTCCTGCAATTTATTTTTCAGCCTTTATTTTTTTGATATATTCTTGAGTCACTCTCTTACATTTTCTCTCTTATTTTTTTTGCGAGGTACCTTGTACGTGAAGCGGTTTTCAATAACCGACGCAACTTCACCAAAAACTGCAATTAATTTAAGATCGAGTTGAGTCGTGAGAGAGAGTAGAGTCTAGGTTTTTAATTTCTGCACTTTTAATTTCTGCAATTTTACAGCGGTGTCCGTTTGGACTCTCGCGTGTGTAAAAGACCTCTAAACTTTATTCTGTGGTGTGTTGTGGCCTGTTTCACTCTCCGGCGAGGGTGGGGCCCGACTTGAGTGGCGATTAGGATAGACCTGCACTTACGGCTCTCAGAGCATTTATATTTTTGCCTGTGCTCGTAGGATCTTAAGCCACACTGCACTTTAAATTGAGACGCACATAGATCGTTCAAACTTAGCCAAAATTAAATCAATTCCTCCCGCTAATAGAACTTTCTGCTTAGGTGCGGTTTTTCCATCGGCTTGCATTTCATTTAGAATAATTTTTAAATTCTGTCTAGCATCCCACATGGAGATTGCGAGGATTCACTGTAAGTCTTCTAACTGAGCATTCATCATAGTTTTCCGCGTGCATCGGCTTTTCTCGAATTCCTCCCTCTTGTTTTATAACATAACTTTAAAGGAAATTGGGACTGGACGGTAGACGTGTATTGGTGCTCATCTAATTTCTCAGTGATCACCTCATTAAAATCGGGACTGCTAAATATATCTGATCTCAAATAAACTATAAAATTAAGAATTTTTGCGGGAGAGCAACCCCGACATTGTTTGATTTATCTTGCAGCGAGGAGAGAAACGCACACTAGGATAGAGCTCAGCTCCAAACCTAAACAACTCGTCTAAACGGTTTGCAAGATTGAATTTATCATCAACTAAAATTGAAAAGATAATAGCCGAAATCTTACGGCTTCATTGTGTGAGTTGGTGAACCCGGGGTTTGATTTGTGTTTGTATTGGTGTGCGTGAACCGATATCAAAGATCAATAGCCGTACAGTTGATAAAATTTTCTGTCCCATACAATCATCTCTCTCATCTCTTGATTTTAATCTCATCATGGAAATTTTTCCAAATTTCAGATCCAACCCATCATTTCTCTCAACTCCTTCAAAAATGATCGAACACCACTATGAAAACAAATCTATGTCGGTTTGGCCCAAATCCACTACTTCCTCTTCGTTTAACCCTCCAACATTTGCGGGAAGCTTTCAACCGCAGATGACTTCGACCTCATTAAATCCTTTCTTAAATCATCCAACCACACCATCTTGGATTGAACCGTCTTATTCTCACTCTCTCGCCAATGAAACATTTCAAGATCAAAATCTCTTTAACTCCCAAGACTGGCAGAGAACCCAAACCCAGATGGAAAGACATGCGCTTAATGATCATCATCGTTGGATTGACCATGACAGATCCCTTGTCAGACATGATACTCATACAGAGGACTGGACTGAACTCCTAGACACATATAGACCCTGTATGCGGACTCCACAATATCAAGATCTGTCCAATCATGATCGAAGGACTGAACTATACTCTGATCAAATACACATGCCTGTACCAAATGAGCAGCCTCCTTCCATAAATTTTGAGGAGCAATTTTCAAGAAATGATCATATAACGGATATCCCAAGAAATTCTCCTCTCCGCATGTACAGAAAAATGGAAGACGAAATTATTGAACAAAATCCGAATGCTCCTGTGGTTGATCATGAACAAAATTGTGAGGATAATGTTTCGAGGATAAAAACGAGATTTGAATTGATGGAGGATAGATTTCAAAAATTTGCCGACCGAGTAATCTCATTCTATGGTGGATCGAGTATTAAACTAAATGAGGAAATGATTGGATCCCATGATGAAATTTTTGAGGATATTCAAAGACCTAGGAATGACTCTAATATCAAAACTTCAGCTCATTATTCACCTAGGAATGACTATGCCTCTGAACCAAACACTGAATTTCAAGGCCCCTTCTCATCTAAGGAAGACACCACATCGCCACACCACACAGAAAATACAAAAAAATTTGAAAATCCAGAAAATTTCATAAAAATTGAATCTGAAGAAGATCTGAGGAATTTGGATCCTGCTTTACGGGAAGCACTGGAAAAATACTTGATTTTTGAACTTCCCATTATAAAGGCCATTGAACACTTCCCTGACCTTAAGAAATTTCTAATGGACAGATTAATCATCAAAAAGTCAGGAAGGATTAGAACAAAAACTGAAAGACATATCTTGTCAATGGCATCCTCCTTGGTGTTGAGGAGAAAAACCAAGAGCCGCATAGTGAAGCGGTTGCCCAGATTTGACTGTGAAATCAAAGACACAATTTTCACACATGCTCGTATTGATGACGATTCACCGATCAATATCCTCCCGACCTCTGTATTTCAGGACCTCAAACTCGGGCCAATTCGGAAGATACGAGAGATTGTTCAATTGGCAGACCGATCGATAAAAAGGCCGAGAGGAACCATTTCTGTCATCATGAAATTCCAAGGTACTCCGCTCAAGGTAGAATTCACGATCATTGACATTGAGCATCAAGGAGAATTCACCCAGTCTCCAATCATTCTCGGAAAACCATTCTTGGCATTGGCCAAGGCGAGTATCGATTGTGAGACTCGGGAGATAAATTTTACGGCATTGGAATCATTACGATCTGATACAGTCTTTGAGGAACCACGATTTTCTGAGGTAACCCACGAAGTCCCCAACAACCGCAACCATGAAATGGTAGAAGAGCCCTACCCCACTGCTACACCTGAGATTGCGTTTGTTAATGAGACTATTGGTTTAGAGACTCTCCCCGATATCTCAATTCCCGCAGCTTTCTACTACGATCCTGAGACATTTGCATGGTCGCACCCTGGAGCAACATACTCTGATTATCTTGACCAAATCCTCCCAAATCAAGAGTGCACCAACATTCAGGAAACAAAGAACGAACACGTAGCCCGAACACCGACCAAGGAGAATAATTTTAATGGCTATTCATCTGGGTACTCAAGTGAACCGACATCTTCACGAAACAAGAAAAAGAAAGTCACCTTTGATCTTTCGGAAGAGGAATCGGTTGATGATCCCTCATCAGGTCTGGAAAAGGTAGTCTACATGAGTGAAGTATGTTCGGCATCTCTAAAACCATATCTTCGAAAGGATCCAAAATTCGATTCTCGTTGGACAACTCCTGTTCCTAATTATTACTCATCCAAAGCTGATGCTCCTGCATTCTTCAAATACACTGGAATTATTTCTTATGAGCTGACTGAGACCGGAGCATCTGAATATTCATCTGAGGACAAATCGATTGATCTTAAAAAGGAACGAAGCTTGAGGAAACAATTGAAGAAACAAAAAGACATGAACATCTGGAGTATGTCCACTTTCAAATATTATTCCTCTGAGGATAACTCTGATGATGGGTACTTTTCATCTGACTCAAATATTTCATCCACTATCCATCATGATATTTCTGAGGATGACACTGATAATAGTTGGGAATCATATGCCTCATCTCCGACTCATCATTACGATCTCCCACCGCAGGCTCACAAGAAGATCAGCCGTAAACCACCTTAATCATCGGCTACCCACCCTCCCTCCCGACCACATCGGTTTCCTTGTACAGCTTCTTCCTCTACTTAGGTCAAGGCCTAAGTATAGGGGGGACCGATGCCATCTGTATATTTCATTTCCCCTATCATACTCTTCCAGATCGACTCGCTTCCACCCTTCTTCTGTACTTAGGCTGACCAAAGCCTAAGTATAGGGGGAACCGACGCCCACCTGTATATACTCTCCTCATTCACATACCCTGACCGCTTCATTTTTTCTTTTTCTTTTCCACCCTTCTTCTATACTTAGACTATTCACAGTCTAAGTATAGGGGGCGATTTTTGTAAATCTTTTTCATTTTCTTTTTCACTCTCTTACGCTTAGCCCGAGCTATGTCTTCTTTACGCTTCTTGTGCTTTGAGGACACAGCACTCGCTAAGTATAGGGGGGTCTGTATATATACTTTGTATATATTTTAGCCATACCTCGTACTTGCGCGTAAGTCTATATGTATTTACGGGGTAGGTAATTTTTCTTAAAAACAAAAAAAAAAGTGTTTTCTTTTCCACTAACACTGACCTTGCCCAAAAATTTTGAAAAATGGCTTCTTATTCATTTTGCATAAAAAAAACAACAAAAAAAATCAAAATCAAAAACAAAAAATTGTGTCTGCATTTCACACACTCGCATTTCATCAAGCATCGCATTTGCATATGTGAAAAGTCTTTGGGTTCTGAACCAAGTTGTGAGCCGAAATCGAGAGTGGTCTGGACTTGACCTTAATCCACCTAATCTTCAGAGGAACTTCACCGAGAAATAGGATTTTAGAGTCTTCAGGTCTTTGACTTAATTCTTTGAGTTCCACATGACAATGTACAGCGTTTGACTCTTAGTGTCTAACCTGGTCTCTTCATTCTGGGTACAACTCTGGAATAAGGAATTAATTTGTACTCTCGCACTATGCACTTAGCTCAACTCAAACATATGTTGGAAGACTGTGTGAGTTTCTTTTCTGGTAGCGTGGAAATCTAAAGACCGGAGTACGGGTTGAAATAAAGCTTCGGAAAAGGGATGGACGGCTGGGCACAATTTTTTCTAAGACCCCAAAAAATGTACGGAAACAAAAGATTCTATATCCGTAGGGGCACAACAAGATCCAAGCAGAACCACCAAAAATTCCAAACACAAAGAAGCAACTACCAAATAAAATCTGACCAAAAAGGTCCAAGCTTCCAAAAACCTGCAGATCTTGGTGGAGACTCGGCTACACTGGCCATCTTCACAAGGAGAGGTGACTACACTGGCCACCCTCCAGTTCTTTTCTCATTCTTCTATCTTCTCCCCCCAATTCGATTGTGAACACAGCGCGACAGACCTTAGAAGGAAATACCTGACTCCCCGAGGACGAGTTATTGGAGAGGAGGCTTACGCGGTAGTCCAGCATTCTGGGTGGGAAGAGCTAAAATATTTCACACACAAGAGTCGGTTATTCAATGTTCAAAGAGTATACTTTGGAAGATGATTGATCTAAGATGACTTCTGAGCCGAAACTGTAGCAATGATGTGTAGAACTTGAGGGCTGTTGATTTTAAAATTCTAAGTCTCACAGAAGTTCCGACACACAAATAATCCAAAGGTTGAGTTTAGGTTCACTTTCACCTTCAGCTCATGGTCTTGGTATGGAACCCAATCTCATTTCACCTCATGGCATTTCTTTTTATGCTCAGGGACGAGCATGGTTTAAGAGGCGAGGCAGAGAACGCTATAAGGCACTCCATCCATGTGGCAGTAAACCAGGTAAAAATTGGCTTTAGTATTAACTAGGATTCATACCCGCTCTTCGTTGCAGGCCATGTGTATTTCTTTTAATATTTAAAAATATATAAAATAAGAAAGATATTAAATATTTTTAGAACAGATATGTGATTAGACATATTTATAAAATCTTCGAATTTACATTTATAACAATGTGAGAATATATACTTTAAAAAATAATTAATTTGTGAAGGTAATATTACCAAATAAGTATTTTAATTACAAATTGAATTAACCACCTACATTACACGTAAATAGAAATAGTAAAAAAGTCATTTTCCTAAAACAATTTCCTTGAGTCTAATACTCCAGGAACAATCAAATACAAAAAAAGGGAGAGAAGATTACCATCTTAACATGTGGCACTTGTCTCAAACATTATCTAATAATAAATAAAAGAATAGATAACATGTTTTATTCAATCTACTTTGAGTCAATGCAAGTGATTCAACCCATGCTTAGCCGCAAGAAAATAAATTTCATTAAAATGTGATTAAATTTGCAGAAAATACTCAATTTTAACAAACCCAAGACAATTGAATCTCCTATACTAATTGTTCAAATTGTACTCATTCTCGTAATAATAATTACTATTATTATTTTGATATTTTTAATAGGCATAGAATTTTAAAATCAAAAAATATTTTTATGTATTTTTAATATGTTGATAATTTAAAATGACATAGGGTACGTGGTTTTATCCTTTTTTTATAAATTCGTTATGATTTTTAAAAGTTTTGAAAAGATTTATTTTATTAGGATTTTAACTTTATATTTTCATTTGAGTTTTGGATATATTTTAATATAAGTATAACCTCTATCCAATATATTTTTTGGAATTATTTACTTATTTATTTGAATTCTTATGGATTTAAAAGTTGAAAGTAATTTTTATGTACACATTTTTATTAATTAAAAATAGAAAATATTTTTTAATTTTTAAAACTGATTAATATAGTATAAAGTATATTAATAGATATTAATACTATTTTTATATTGTGTATTTTATTTTTCATAAAACTTATACTATATTTAACTATTAGCATTGTTGAGGGCATATACATAATAATCGAAAAATATAAGAGCGCACGTGAATAAGTATAAACTCGTGGGACAAATATGCAAAAATTTTAGCACGCACGTGGCACTCCACGCGATCTAAATTGAAACGGACCCGAACGTAAACTGAGGAGTTTCATATGTTTGTTTGTAAGAGTCAACAAACACATGAGGAGCACGTGCTTTCGCTTCAGCGACCTACATCTTGGATTAAGTAGTAGACTTGGATCAAATGTTACATGTACGTCCATGTGTCATAGCCTGAAGCATTGGATCTTAACAATCGAACGACTGAAAGATGAATGAATCTAACGGCTAGTAGCAAGTCAATTGTATTGATCGGGCTACTGATATTAGATACAATCTAATGGTTGTGATTCAATTTGCTTCAATGGAGTGGATGGTGCTTCTTCGATCTGAGTCTAAGTATGAGTTCTTCTACTACCCGCTAAAACATTTTTATTCCATGAAACAAAATAAAAGTAAGAAGGTAACATAACACCTAGAAAAAATTCCAAATATATTGAAATCAACAACAAATATAAGAGATATAAAAAATCATTTGCACTTTCTATAGAAGAAGACAAAGGGTAGAACACAAAAAAACTTGAAATATCTAGAAGTGTAGACAGATTTTTTTTTGTCCTAGAAGAACGTTACATATGAAAAATAGTGCTATCAGAAAATATGGGAAACTTTGTAATCTTAGATCGACAATTATAACATAACATATACTATGTTGTAGAGAATATGATAAGGGTTAGAACACACCATGTTATATAAAAAAAGTTCTACTTCCCATCAATAAAACTTTTCATTCCATCAAACAAAACAAAAGAAGAAGATGATATAACATCTAGAAAAAATTCCAAAACATATTGAAATCAATGGTAATGCACGGTTGATAAAAGAAGAAAAATCACTAAATAGTAAGAGTATTCCAGTTCTAGAAACAATAAGTTACCCAATTGAACTTAAATTTTTTATGGTATAAATTAAATGTAGGCTCGGAACCTTTTTATTATCACAATAATTCTTATCCAAGCTTTAAAAGTCTCCAATTTACTTCCCGGAGGAGTATCCTATGTCATCACAATATTTTAAAGTTTAAAAATACTTTTTACTGAATATAAATAAATAAATTTATATATGGAAAAATGGAGTTGCCCTAAGGGGTGGCTGAATCTGGCTATTTTTACACAATTTTTTTTAATTTTATTTACAAAATATCAACATGTATATTCATCTATATATCCCTCCAATATGATATTCGAATTTTGTCAGAAACAAAGATATATATGCCTTCCATCTAGAACAGGTAATTTTAGCGGTTTAAAAGGTTGTAATCGATCTATTCTAGATTGAGGGTATATGAGTCTCCGTTTCTGATGAAATTTGAGTAGCATATTAGATGGACATATAAATGAACATACATTGTGATATTTTTCAAAAAAAAATACGAAAAAATGACCGGGGCAGCCTAGGGGGTAGCCCCATGAAACCCTTTATATATAAATATATTTTCCGTATTTGTATATATAACATGTATTTTTTAAATGAAAATTCAAAAATAACAAATAAAATAAGTTTCTATTATGAAAAAACAACAATACCTGCAAGTTAAAGTTCCTTCCGTCGATGTATTCAAACAAAAACATAAGATAAGAAAACATGTATAAAATATTTCACCAAGCGTGGATGGTTCTTGTGGGAAACTATATTAAAAAACAAACTCAAAATAATCCAAACTATACTAGGATAGAGACTATACCAAAATATATAAACCCTTCAACAATAGAAAATATATAGAACTTTTTTATCGTTACTCTTCGACAGTGAGAAATGATCATGATCATTTAGGAGTAGAAGCTTCTAAGAAGAATATATGCAGTGACCAGTTAGCATCTAATCATCTACATCATATAAGAGAATATGCATAGCCTTAGTTATGTCCTAATGGAGTCCAACTGAGGCAAAATGTGACTTCATGGATATGTAAACGCTCGTTCAAAGGAATTGTAAACATGACAAACATGGATGTTTCACTACGTATTGGCAGAAAACCAACAACTCTACATATGGAAACATCGGACACACACGTGCTTCAAGTAGTGAGGGAGAGTGAAAAGTTGTCTACTTGAGAGAGAAACAACAAATATCAGTGAACGTTGATTGTGGATTGCAGTAGGAAGAGTAGAAGATGGTGCAGCCACGTGATAAAGAAGGGAAGAGTTAATGAGGAGGAAAAGAGGAAGACGGGATCATCCACATGACAAAGTAGAGTAGTATCCACGTGTCAGAAATTCTGTGAAAAACTCGACTTTAGTTTATTAGATAGTAGATTATTATAGAAGATATGATGCCTTACATAGAAATATATGGAATAAGAGACGAGTGGGATTATCATCCGGAAAAAATCCGCAAAGATAAAAATTATTTAGACTATTTGATGGATGAAGATATTGTTGGTTGATAAATGAATCAAATATATATATATTTGTTTGGTTTTCAGATGATGCGAAACTTGCACTTGGAAGATGAAGAAATTATCATAACTAAGAACGCAGAGCTTCCAAATGAGAATTACATTAAACTGCAGCCTCGTACTAAAGATTTATTGGATATCTCGTACGAAAACAACGTGAGTATATATTATCTTCGATTTGAGCTGCAAGCTTATCGAAGCTCTTTGTGGATTTTAATTTGATGCAACAATTTTTAAACCCATTGAGCGACAACAGTTCATCTCTCAAGAGAGATCCAAGGACGAACCTCGGTCCTTTCCGTAGCGACACCACGAGCTATTGAGCTCTGCCATTGCCGAGGCATGTGAACGACGACCAAGAAGCTTACGCTTCCATTTCCCATGCTTCTCGTTCATAGATCTTCAGGTATCGATTTCTTTCCTCCTCCTTCTTCCTCTTCTATCTTCTACGTTGATTTCCTCTGTTTTTCTTCATCTGTTCCTTCTCTTTATCTTCACCATCATCATTCCTTGATTCCACTTCGATCCTCACTGCATCAAAACCACCCTCCCACTGGTCACGCACGTGCCCCCTCATGCTCCACCTCGATTGTGTTTGCCCTTCATTGTTCACGCCTCATCGACCTTGCCACAGGTCAGGCCACCATCATCATCTCGCTCTGCCCAATCGATCCATCATCGAGCTTTTGCAAAAACTCAAGACCACTGCACCTTCACCACCAGTCTCTTAGATCGCACCTCGCCTTGTCGTCGCCCTCAGACGCCAGCCATAGGTACGCCCTCAACCACATTTGTCACGCCCTCTAGCCATACCCCTCGGCTCTGCATTTCCACCATGGACAATCGTTCCTTCCTACGCTCCAACTGCAGGATCGGTCACCACTGCCTACACTCCAGCAACTCGGTCATGTGTCGGTTGAGCTGCTTCTCCGCCGTCGACCGCCTTCACTACCTTGCATTGATCGTGTGTTGGCCGTGAGTAACTGCCTCCACCACGCCCTCCATCGCGTCTCATCTCTAATAGTCGTTGGATCAGGCTACAGACCCTTGATCCAACGGTCACATGACTGCCACGTCACCTCCCACAAGACTCGGCCCCCCCCTCCAGGCTCAGGTCAGCCGAACATATCCCGTGCTGCCACATGGAGGCTAGGGCCCCCAAGACTTCACCTCCACCCGAGCCATAGCCTCGTCAAGTCTGAGCATCGCACACACATGCCTCACGCGTACGTGAGAGGTGAAATTGTAAGAAGGCCCCACTCTCCTTCACAATTACAAAAGGTTCAACGACTGGTGACGTCATCCGCATGTGCTAGACACGTGCCCGCTTGGGCAAATTCCAGAAAGGCGCATATGATTTTAGTTGTTGCATATAAGTCCTCCATGGGCTATTTTGAGAAGAAGATTACTTTATTTATTGCATTGGAGTCCCTGATATTTCAATCTAGCATATCTCTCTCACATATGAACTCCATTTTTAATGCATAATATGTCGTTTTGAAGATTATTCCATGCTCTATCATTTCATATATATTATTAGATTTGAAGTTATTTATTGATACTATTTTGTATGTGGCAAGTATTCCATCTCTTTTTAGATTTCAGATGTAGATTTAATAGGGATATGTAGGAAAGATGGTGGCATGTTGAAGGAAATGATGTTCATTTTTAATATATTTTGAATTATTTAGATACTTGTCTCCCAACCTTGAAATCGTGTGGTAGTTTAGAATGCCTTCTAAGGGACCCTATCATAACTTTTTGGTGGTTAGGGGTAAAAAATAATGTATCTTATCTCCTTTTGGATTTCAATTGTAAGTTTATTATTCTATGTAATAATAATGATTACACAGTGAAGGTATAATGACACGCCTCGGTGGGAGTGCATCGCAACACCCATGGGCAACATTGACAATAGTTACCCAACAACTATCACAAATAATCTACATGATAAAATTTTCATACAAAATATAGAAAAGTTAAATTTTCATTCGAATAGAAATTTATTTACAAAAAGATAAGAAGAAATATAAGTTCTCATCATTACATCATAAAAGATAAAAGGAAAAAAAAGGCTACTCGTCAAGTAACAACCTCTGTTCCAATTCTCAATTGCACCACCAAATACTTTAGCCTCGATTTCCTGCTCTATACTCCATGTTGGATTTCAAAGAGAGGTCAATCAGATGACCCAACACGAATATAAAAATAAATTATAAAATAAAAGATTTTAGGTAGGCTGAGTAAAAATGCAGTAACTAAATATGTATAGCGAAAAAAACTCAAGTAGGATGACTCTAATTATGTTCTAGGGTTCAAACAGATTATATAACACTTTACAAAATTAATCAACTTCCTTTAAATTACTTTATCTATAACTCCCATTTATTATCTATTGATTCTAGATCTACCCGTCAAAGGAGTAAGTCTACAACAGGAATGAAACATGCAACAATTCATTCAGAATGCGGCCTAAAACATGTGTGCAAGTGTGATCCTTTAGCTGGTCTGACCGTTAGTAATCTAATTCTTAGGACATGAAGAATATATCCTATGAAATTACAGGTCTGTCGACCAAGTCTATCGAAAGAGTCTCGCTCATCCCAAAATCATAGGCCACAAATACGAATCCATACGGTGCGATGCATGCGTTCATCCATCTAAAAATCTACATAGTACCTACCGCCATCCCACTCTTTAATGTTTCTTAAAAAATAACCGATCGGGGTCGTCTAAAAGGATAGACAACTGTCGCTGTGATGACCAGTAGAAATTCACGGAATTTTTTTATTTATACTCCTAAACTCAAAGTGTATAGTGATAAAGTACATGAGTGTCGAACCCAAGAAGACAAACTATAAAAATTAAGGTAAAATAGAAGAGAAACAAAGGTGAAGAGGTTTCTTGATTTTTATTTATCTAAATGATTTTTTTATTTTTTTTATTTCATGTATTTTTATTATTTTTGTGGATTTTATATACATATAAGTAGAAAAATATAGGTGTTAGATTTTATATTTTTTATTTGATTTTTATTTTCTACCTTTTTATTTTGTATTTTATTTCCTATTTTTATATATTTTAGATAGTTTTTAAGATTTTTATGGGTTTTGAATTGTTTTTAAAGTTGAAGATCAAGTTTTTATTAAAAATAGGGAAGTATTTTTTATTTCAAAAATAACAAATAGAAGAAAATATTTTGATTTTATTTTGTTTTTGAAAAGTAGATGAAAATACCTTACCAACAATGTATTGTGCATATTTTTGTGATTTCTAATGAATTAGTTATGAATTTTTTAACTTTTTATGTATGTTTATTTTTTATGATTTTTATATGTAATTTTTATTTTATTTTTGATTTGTTTGTGTAAAGATTAGTGAAAATATAATGTATATAATTTTTTGGTAAAATTTTAGAGGTGCTTTTTATTTTAATGGATTTTATGAATTTGTGTATTTTTTGGTATTTTAATGATTTAATAAGAACGGAAATATTTTTATCTTTCAAAACTAATTTTATATTGTATATAGTATAATACTGAGTATTGTGTAGTATAATTATATTATTATTAGTAGTATATTTAATATGAGTATAATAGGTAAGTATCTAATATACAGTAATAGGGGTGTGTTGTAATTGTGAAAAAATTAAGGGAGTGCGAGTAAATACATGGAAACAACGGTGATAAAAGTTACAAAATCATTACTGATCACAGGTCAAAGCATGTGATCACCGATGTCGAGGACCTGTTCGTTATTATAATAAGTACGAGGGCAAAAGATGCAAAAGCCCCCAAAAATCTTCAATGCACGTGCGAGCCACGCTCACCGCTTAAGTAGTAAGGCGGTGGCTTGATTTTGACCGTTCGATCGTCGACTGATCGTGCGGCTATTACGCGATCTGGAGGCAGAGGTTGTTCTTCCCAAAATATACTGAAGGTTGCAGGTGGCGGTGCTTAGCGGCGGTCAGTTTCGATTTGCTCCAGGTGAAGGCTTTAATCAGGTGCGCGATCGAGGATGACTTAGTTATGCTCGGATCTCCGATGGCATCAACTCCAATGGAGGTATTGTATGCTCTTCACTATTGTTCAAATCTACATGTATATATGGTTCTGATGATTTTGATCTCCAACGCATTTGATCACGATGCCTTTAGAATAATTGATCTACAACAAACAAACCATAGTTAAGACAAGATAATGCAAATCAACAGAAAAGTTACTTGTTGATGGTGTGATTCTTGGAGATGACTCCGATGGATTTCTAGGTAATTGCTTCGGAAGTTGCTTCGTTGGTTTGATGATGATGAGATCTCAAGATGTGTGATGCCTCCTCGTGTTCCTGTATGCTCCAGATGCTTCACATATATCGCTCTTGATGGCTCGATTCAAGTGGATCTTCAGATGATATGTGTCCTACGAGGAGAATTTGTCTCGAGCTCGAAGACTTGGACCACAACTAAAACTTGGGAGGTGGATGATAGAGCTACCCACGCGAAGGATCGAGCTCCAGATCTCCAGTCGTCGTGCGTGATCAGAGGGGGGTCAAATATGAATGGAATACAGAGAAGCAAAAATCGAATGATGATCAGAGTGGGTCGATGTATGAGGTAATCAGACTCGAACAGGAATCAAAGGTGAACAAAGGAGAATAGGAGAATCAGAAGAGGGGGATCTGACTTGGATACGATTACAGGTGAAGGAAGTTGTCTACAAACAAACTGGAGGAGTTGTGTATGACATTCGCCGGGGGGATCGGAGTTCGATGAAGCTCCTGGTCGTCGCCTCTAACATGGCGACGATGAACCGCGGAGGCTCTAGCAACGGCGAAGCGAAGCTCACGCTAGAGACATGATCTCGCCGAGTGCACGTGCAAGTACCTCACTGCAACACCTGAGATCTCAGAGGCTTTGTCACAACTCTCAGAGGAGGTGGTGGAGCTCACCGGAGATGGAGACGAAGAAAATGGCGGATGCTCTTTGACGGAGGAGGATGATGGCTTTATATAGGGAAGGAGGAGGAACGGCCTAGAGGCCAAGTCGTTAGGCAGTTGAAGGAGGAAGGGAGGGAGAGATAAAGAAGGAGAGGTGGAGGAGGAATGAAAAGAGTCGGAGGAAGAAAGGAAGAAGAAAGTGACGAGGAAGAAGGGGATTTGATCGAGGTTTGACTAGTCAAACCTCAGTTTGATCAGTCAAACAAAGGCTAATAATTAAATAAACTATAAATAATTTAATAAATAATTTATGATATACTTTAATTATATAAATAATATTATTTAATTTGTTAAATAAATTAATATATAAATAACATAGATAAATTATACATATATAATTAGTTGATTTAATTATTTAAATAATTTTAATTTTAAATTATTTTTTATTTTATATTAATAATATAACATTGATAAAATTTTATAAAGTATAAAAATGTAAGAAATAACAAAAAGTAAATAGAATAAAATTAAAACACATTGTACGATTATACCAATAGGGTCCTGAAATCTATTTTTTGTATATTAACTCAGATTTAAATTTTGATAGACAATTTTATAAAATGAACTTAAAAGTGAGTACACTCGATTCCGAGTTCATACATCCGAGATATGAGGTTTGGAAGTTTAGCTTTACGAATTTTTAGTTTGAGATTTACCTGTATTTATTAGAAATTAGTTTTAAGTTATATTTTTATATCTTTGTAATGATTTTAAAAAAAATCAAAAAATAAGCTAATTAGATTTAGGAATAATTAAATAAAAATAAAGAAGTTTTATATGCATATAGTACATATATACAAAGGGGTCCAAACACTAAAACTCAAATGAATTATTCTACGATTTTTTGGTATTTTTAATCAATAGTGTTAATTATAAAACGAAGTTTAAAAGTGAGTTTGGTCAATTTGGAGTTTTCTATAAATAGTTATGAACCTCACAAGTCGGCTTTTACGACTTTTCAATTTAATGTAATTATTTATTTTTACATTAAATATTTTTTCTGATATTTTTTTATAAATTAATATATATTATTACATACAACTTTGAAGAAGGAAATAATTTAATTTGAGATTTTTTGATATGAAAATTAAAATAGGCAAACATTTGTACAAGGTGAAAAAAGTAATTATGCATATTGATGATACTGATTTTTTGATATTTTATAGATTATGATCCTTATCTCCCCTACTTATTTATTTTATCGACCAAGTCCATATTAATCTAATCTCAGTGTTAGGATCGGTCTGTATATATTTACAAATCTACATCCTTCTTCTTTTATTTTTCTTTTTCTCTTTATTATTTTATTTTTGATAAAATAAGTGCTAAATATGTAATACTGACAAATGAGGTTGGGATGTCAATTAATGAGAATGTAAATATTACAAGTATTTTACCAAGGGTTTCAATCAAAATGAAAAAAATAAAGGAAATGAATCATAGACTCTCAAGTGGGATGACTCACTAGTACCTCAACCGGATCACGAGAATGTGCACCCACCTTATGTTATTTATCTTTTTCCTTTTCCATGTGCGTATTGATTTTATTCAAAATAAAAGATCTTGATCACAATTATGAATTCCTTTAATAAGTTTGAAAAGAAAAAAATATTCATGAACAATAAAAAGTATTCATGCACCGCGGATCGCAACCCATTGGTAAATTTGTTGTGGGGGGGAATAAAAATCACCCACCACAGGCATATCATTAATTACTCGCAAGTGCTTCCAACTATTACTACTTTCATGGCAAAGGTATGGGCGCACCAATCACATCGAAAACTCCAATGTTTTTGAAACCGAAAAAGATACTTAATTGGAAATCTCATCAAAAAAGTTGAATTGGATTGAATCATGGAATCAAAATATTATTAATTTTTAATGTCAGATTTAACTGAATCGGTAAGGAAAAATAGTTGAACCGTATAACTAAATCGAAGTGAATTAAAATATGTACAAAATACACAGTCAAATACTTATAAAATGAATATAAAACAAACCAACAATGTAGATATCTTAATTTGCACATAAAATGTTATCTTGAATATGCAACATCAAATGTTATTCATATAAATATAAATAATATTTAAACTAAATACTTCATAATAATAATATGTTAAGTATATTCATTATCCAACCCTTTCGAGTTAAATAACATTGGAAAAACCGCACCAATAATAAGAGATCACGATGTCCAAATTGTTTAACGCCAACATTTGTTGATCACAATATCAAAACTAATATCCGTTTGTTCCATCAAAGAGAAAATATATGAAAAAAAATACCACAAATACTCACTTCATCGATATCAAGCATGTCATCATGTTCAACGTATACGTATATAACTCTAAGGCCACATTTTTCCATAAAGGATGTAAATAGGTGCACTATCGCATTATATAGTCGCACTATTCATAGAATGAAAATTGAAGTAAACGGGGAGTACAAATTGCTTATAAGCATAGGGTACTAGATAAGAAAAAAAAACATGACAAAATAGCAGCATATACCACAACAATAGACAATCTTAGGGGTGGATGAAATTGAACAATCAAACCCCTAAAATCAACAATCTCTAAAATCACATGGCATGCGAAAATTAAGATATATATCATCATATATATCACCACATGTTTAGGAGTTAGCATTAAAACAGAACAAATAACCATTACCGAGATAAAGAAAATGGTACCGAAGCCATTAGGATATATATCACCATATCCAACGGTACTTGATACCGTGATACTAGTACAACCCATATACCAAGTAAGATATGCACAATGAAATGTCGGTAACTGGTGGTCCAGCTAAAACAAAGCCAACATTGAATGAGTAGAAAATTTATGTCACAATAGTGGTATGGTAAAAAAAAGACTCATACAACTAAAAAACACAAAATTGTATCAAGATAAACTCAGACAACAAAACAACTACAACGTTAATCATCAGTTACCGATTAATCGGTCTTACTTTTTGGAGAATCAGATGTTTCTTGTCGAGTTTGTCCATCATAATTGTCGTACATGGAGTCGATTGCGGGACGTATTTCTTATCTTTACAACAAAACTTAATATCATTTTATTTTTATGATTTTCAATACGAGGATAAATAGGATTTGATCATTCCAACAGCAATCCAAAAAGACCTTTTATTCTTGAAAGCAATTTTATGGCTACTCCTGTGTACCCGTTACCCATTCGAATGATCTAGGTACCTGTTGGAATCGGAAATCCATTCGAATAGGTCGTGTCAACCAGTTGATTCGGAAATGATGGGTCGGAGAATGTTACTATCAAATCGGTTGGATACCCATTCCGTGAACACCCCATTAACATTCGCATCAAATTCCGCACACAACAAATGTTATTTGTTTGTTCAGTGATAAGAGTGCTAACTTAACAAAATCGAGTTCTCTTCAATACGAAGTTATGAACGTCATGTTTCTGAAACCCGTGTTAGTGATGAAGATTACTGAGACATTAAGAGAGTCTCCAAAGCTCATTTTCTCACATCTAATGAATGTCACAATCCCGACAACAAGCATGAGAACAATATACCCGAAAGAACATAGATATTGGATGTGTATGAAAGATGTTCAATGATTTTTCTTTCAACACGTAGAATGACCAAGTTGCAAATAGGAGTTAGCAGTAAAACAGATCAAATAACATTTACTGAGATAAAGAAAATGGTACCGAAGCCTTTAGGATATATGGCACCATATCCAACGGTACTTAACGTAATGATACTAAAGTAAAACCCATATACCAAGTAAGATATACACAATGAAATGTCGGTAATTGATGGTTCAACTAAAACAAAGCTGTCATTGAATGAATAGAAATTTTATGTCACGATAGTGGTATGGTAAAAAAGACTCATGCAACTAAAAAATACAAAATTGTATCAAGATAAACTCGGACAATAAAACAAGTATAACGTAAATTATCAGTCATTGATTGATCAGTCTTACTTTCTATAGAATCAGATGCTTGTTGTCGAGTTTGTCCATCACAATTTTCATACGTGGTGTCGATCTTCTTGTTTGCTCGATTCGGTCGATCGCGGGACGTATTTCTTATCTTTACAACAAAACTTAATGTCATTTTATTTTTATGATTTTTAATACGAAGATAAATAAGATTTGATCATTCCAATAGCAATCCAAAGAGACCTTTTATTCTTGGAAGAAATTTTATGGTTACTCGCGTATATCTGTTACCCATTCGAATGATCCGGGTACATGTTGGAATCGGGAATCCGTTCGAATAGGTTGTGCCAATTAGTTGACACGGAAATGATGGGTCGAAAATGTTACTATTAAACCGGGCAGATACCCGCTTTGTGATCACTCCATTAACATTCGCATCAAATCATGCCAACTATAACCGCACATAACAAGTGTTATTTGTTTGTTCAGTGATTAGAGTATTAACTTAACATAATCGAGTTCTCTTCAATACGAAGTTATGAACGTCACGTTTCTGAAACCCATGGTAGTGATGAAGATTACTGAGACATTAAAAGAGTCTCCAAAGCTCATTTTCTCACAGTTAATGAATGACACAATCCCAACAACAAGCATGAGAATAATATACCCGAAAGAACATAGATATTGGATGTGTATGAAAGATATTCAATGATTTTTCTTTCAACACGTAAAGTGACCAAGTTACAAACATGAGTTAGCACTAAAACAGAACAAATAATTATTACTAAGATAAAGAAAATGATACTGAAGCCCTTAAGATATATATCACCATATCCAACGGTACTTAACGTCGTGATAATAAAGTACAACCTATATACCAAGTAAGATATACACAATGAAATGTTGGTAACTGTTGTTCAGCTAAAATAAAGTCGTCATTGAATAATAGAAAATTTATATCATAATAGTAGTATGGTAAAAAAAGATTTGTGCAGCTAAAAAACACAAAATTGTATCAAGATAAACTCAGACAACAAAACAACTAAAACGTTAATCACCAGTCACCAATTGATCAGTCTTACTTTATGGAGAATCATATTCTTCTTGTCGAGTTTGTCCATCACACTTGTAATACGTGGAGTCCATCTTCTTGTTTCCTCGATTTGGTTGATCCCGAGACGTATTTCTTATCTTTACAACAAAACTTAATATCATTTTATTTTCATAATTTTCAATACGATGATAATTAGGATTTAATCATTCCAACATCAATCCAAAGATACCTTTTATTCTTGGAAGAAATTCTATGGTTATTCATGTGTACCCGTTACCCATTCGAATGATTTATGTACTTGATGGAATCAGGAACCCGTTCGAATAGGTCGTGTCGACCAGTTGACTCAGAAATGATGGGTTGGAGAATGTTACTATCAAACAGGTGGGATACCCGCTCTTTGAACACCCCATTAACATTCGCATCAAATCATATCAGCTATAAACGCACACAACAAGTGTTATTTGTTTGTTCAGTGATGAGAGTGTTAACCTAAAAAAATCGAGTTCTCTACAATTTGAAGTTATGAATGTTATGTTTTCAAAATCCATGGTGGTGATGAAGATTACTGAGACATTAAAAGAGTCTCCAAAGCTCATTTTCTCACAGCTAATGAATGACACAATACCAACACCAAGCACGAGAATAATATAGCCGAAAGACATAAATATTGGATGTGCGTGAAAGATTTCAACGATTTTCCTTTCAACATGTAGAATGACTAAGTTATAAATATAAGTTAGCACTAAAATAGAACAAATAACCATTACTAAGATAAAGAAAATGGTATCAAAGCCCTTACTTAATGTCAAGTTATTTTTGTGATTCTAAATACGTGGATAATTCGGATTTGGTAATTCCAATAACAATTCAAAAAGACCTTTTTTTCTTGGAAAAAATCCATGAGTACTCGCGAGTATCCGTTATCCATTCGAATGATCTGGGTACCCATTCGAATAGCTTGGGTCTATATGTTGACTCGGTAATAATGGTCGGAGAATGTTACTATCAAATGGGTCGGATATCTGCTCCGTAAATACCCCATTAATATTCGCATCAAATCATGCCAAGTACAACTGCTCACAACAAATGTTTGTATGTTCAGTGATAAGAGTACTAAACAAACAAAATCGAGTTATCTTCAATACGAAGTTATAACGACTTATTTTGGAAACCCATGTTGGTGATAATGATTACTGAAACATTAAGAGAGTCTCCAAATCTCATTTTCTCACAACTTATAATGACATAATCCCAACAACAAGAATGAGAACAATGTACCTGAAAGAACATGAAATTGGATGTGCATTAATGATGTTCCCAGACCTCCTTCCAATATATAGAACGATCAAGTTGCAAATATAACTTATCACTAAAACAGAACAAAGAACCACTACTAAGATAAAAAAACGGGTACTGAAACTCGTAATATATAACACATTTTCCAATGGTACTTAACGTCGTGATATTAAAGTACGACCTATATAACAAGTAAAATATGTATAATGAAATATCGATAACTGCTGATTTAGATAAAACAAAGTCATCATTAATTGAGTAGAAAATTTATTTCACTATAGTGGTATGATAAAAAAATACTCATGCGGCTAAAAACATAAAATTGTATTAAGATAAACTCGGACAACAAAACAATTACAACGTTAATCATTAGTCACCGGTTGATCAGTCTTACTTTTTGGATAATTAGATAATTCTTGTCGAGTTTGTCCATCATAATTATCGTACGTGGAGTTGATTTTCATGTTTCTTCAATTCAGTCAATCGTGGAACATGTTCCTTATCTTTACAACAGAACTTAATGTCATTTTATTTTTATGATTTAAATACGTGGATAATTAGGATATAATAATTCCAACATCAATCTAAAAAAGACCTTTTTTCTTTGAAGAAATTCCATAGGTACTCGCGAGTACCCGTTATCCATTGAAATGATCTGGGTACCCATTCGAATAGGTCAGTTCTATATGTTGACTCGATAATGATGGTTAGAGAATGTTACTATCAAATGAGTCGAATACCCGCTCCGTAAACACCCCATTAATATTCGCATCAAATCATGCCAACTACAACTGTCCACAACAAGTGTTGTTTGTATGTTCAGCGATGAAAGTGCTAAACAAACAAAATTAAGTTATCTTCAATACGGAGTAATGAACGACTTATTTCCGAAATCCATGCGGGTGATGAAGATAACTGAGATATTAAGATAGTCTCCAAAGCTCATTTTCTTACAACTAATAATGGCATAATCCCAACAACAAGAATGAGAACAATGTACCCGAAAGAATATAGAAATTGAATGTGCATGAATGATGTTCTCATACCTCCTTTCAACACATAGAACGATCAAATCGCAAATAAGAGTTATCACTAAACAGAACAAAAAACCATTACTGAGATAAAGAAACTGATACTGAAACCCATATTATATAACACATTTTCCAATGGTACTTAACGACGTGATATTAAAGAACAACCCATATACCAAGTACGATATTTACAATAAAATATCGGTAACTGTTGATTTACATAAAACAAAACCATCATCGAATGAGTAGAAAATTTATTTCACGATAATGGTATGCTAAAAAAATACTCATGTGCCTAAAAATACAAAATTATATCAAGATAAACTCGGACAATAAAATAATTACAACGTTAATCATCAGTCGCCGGTTGATTAGTCTTACTTTCTGGAAAATCAGATACTTCTTGTCGAGTTTGCTTATCATAATTGTCATACGTAGAGTTGATCTTCTTATTTCCTCGATTCGGTCGATTGTGGGATATGATTCTTATCTTTACAACAAACTTAATGTCATTTATTTTTATAATTCTAAATACGTGGATAATTAGGATTTGATAATTCCAACAGCAATCCAAAAAGATCTTTTTTTCTTGGAAGAAATTTCATTTATACCCGCAGGTACCCGTTATCCATTCGAATGATATGGGTACACATTTCAATAGGTCGGATGTATATGTTGACTCGATAATGATGGCCAGAGAATGTCACTATCAAATGAATCAGATACCCGCTTCGTAAACAACTCATTAATATTCTCATCAAATCATACCAACTACAACTACCCGCAACAAGTGTTGTTTGTATATTTTATGATGAGAGTACTAAACAAACAAAATCGAGTTATCATAAATACGAAGTTATGAATAACTTATTTCCGAAATCCGTATTGGTGATGAAGATTACTGAGATATTAAGAGTCTTCAAAACTCATTTTCTCACAGCTTATAATGACATAATTCCAACAACATGAATGAGAACAATGTACCCGAAAGAATATAAAAATTGGATGTGCATGAATGATGTTTCCAGACTTCCTTTCAACACATAAAACAATTAAGTTGCAAATACGAATTAGCACTAAAACAGTACAAAGAACCATTACTGAGATAAAGAAACTGATACTGAAACCCTTAATATATATCACCTTTTCTAATGATACTTAATGTCGTGACATTAAAGTACAACCCATATACCAAGTAAGATATATACAATGAAATGTATGTAATTGGTGGTTCAGCTAAAATAAAGCCGTTATTTAATAAGTATAAATTTTATTTCATTATAGTAGTATGGTAAAAAAAGACTAATTCAGATAAAAAAACATATAATTATATCAAGATAAGCTCGGACAACAAAATAACTACAACGTTAATCATCAGTCAGCGATTAATCGGTCTTACTTTTTGGAGAATTAGACGCTTATTGTCGAGTTTGCCCATCACAATTGTCGTACGTGGAGTCGATCTTATTTGTTCGATTTGATCGATCGCCAGACGTGTTTCTTATCTTACAACAAAACTTAATGTCATGTTATTTTTATGATTCTAAATACGATGATGATTATAATTTGATCATTCCAAAAACGATTCAAAGAGACCTCTTTTCTTTAATAAATTCTATGGGTACTCGCGATAATCTGTTACCCATTCGAATAATTTTAGAATCCATTAGAATCAAATACCCATTCGAATAAGTTTGGTTGACACGTTGAGTCGATAATTACGAGTCGGGGTATGTTACTATCAAACGGCTCGGATACATATTCCGTGAATACCCCACTAACATTCGCATCAAATCATGCCAATTATAACTGCACAGAACAAGTGTGTTTGAACGTTCACTAATGAGAGTACTAACTAAACAAAAGCAAGTTCTCTTAAATACAAAGTTATAATGACATGTTTTCGAAACTCATGATGGTGATAAATATTACTTAGACATTAAGATAGTCTCCAAAGTTCATTTTCTCACAGCTCATGAATGACACAATCCCAACAACAAGCACATGAGAATAGTGTACCCGAAAGAATATAGAAAATTTGGCGAAATAAAAGATTTTCCCATGCATTCCTTTCAACACGTAGAATAATCAAGTTGCAAATATGAGTTATCATTAAAACAAAAAAAGAACCATTATTGAGATAAAGAAACTAATATCGAAGAACTTATGATATATATCACTATATCCGATGTTACTTAATGTAATGATATTAAGTATAACTCATATACCAAGTAAGATATGCACAATTAAATGTCAATAACTAGTGATTCAGCTAAAAGTCATAACTAAATGAGTAGAAAATTTATATCACGATAGTGGTATAGTAAAAAAATGACTCATACGACTAAAAAATACGGAATTATATTAAGATAAGTTCGAACAACAAAACAAATATAACGTCAATTATCTATCATCGAATGATCAGTTTACTTTTAAAATATCAGATACTTTTTAACGAGTTTGCCCATCACAATTATCGTATGTGGAGTCGATCTTCTTGTTTAATCGATTCGTTTGATCGCAGGACGCATTTCTTATCTTTACAATAGAACTTAATGTCATTTTATTTTATGATTATAAATACGCGGATAATTATGATTTGATTATTCAAACAATAATTCAAAGAGACTCTTTTTTCTTAAAAGAAATTTTGTGGTTACTCGTAAGTATCTGTTACCCATTCAAATGATTTGGGTATCCATTGGAATCGTGTACCTGTTCGAATAGGTCTACTTGACCTGTTGACTCAGTATTGATGGGTCGGGGTATACCACTACCAAACGGATCTGATACCCACTCCATGAACACCACAATAAAATTTTATCAAATTATACCAACTATAACCGCATACAATAAGTGTTGTTTGTATATTTAGTAATGAGAGTACTAAACAAACAAAATCGAATTTTCTTCAATATAAAGTTATAAACGGTATATTTTTTAAACCCGTGATGGTGATGAAGATTACTGAGACATTAAAAGAGTCTCCAAAGCTCATTTTCTCATAGCTCATGAATGACACAATTCCAACAACAAGCATGATAACAGTGCACCCGAAAGAAAATAAAAATTGAAAGTAAATGAAAGATGTTCCCATAACTTTCTTTCAACACATAGAATAATGAAGTTGCAAATAGAAGTTAGCATTAAAACGGAACAAAGAACCATTACTGAAATAAAGAAACTGATACTGAAGCCCTTAGAATATATCATCATATCTAACGGTACGTAACATTAGAATATATATTATTATATCCAACGGTACGTAACATCATGATACTAAAGTACAACCCATATAACATATGTAAATGAAATTTTGATAACTGGATGGTTCAGCTAAAACAAAGTCGTCATTGAATAAGTAGAAAATTTATGTCACGATAACGGTATCCGTTCGAATAGGTCAGGTTGACCCGTTGACTCGGTAATGATAAGTTAGGATATGTCACTATCAAACGGGTTGGATATCCGCTCCGTGAACACTCTATTAACATTCACATCAAATAATACCAACTATAACCGCACACAAAAAGTGTTATTTGTATATTCAGTGATGAGAGTGCTAACCAAACAAAATCGATTTCTCTTCAATACGAAGTTATGAACGACATATTTTCGGAACCCTTGGTGGTGATAAAGATTACAGAGACATTAAGAGAATCTCCAAAGCTTATTTTCTGACAGCTCATAAATGACACAATTCCAACAATAAGAATAAGAAAAATGTACCTAAAAGAAAATAGAATTGGATGTGCATAAAAGATGTTCCAATGACATTCCGTTCAAAACATTAAATGACCAAATTGCAAATAAGAGTTAGTATTAAAATAGATAAAAAACCATTATTAAGATAAAGAAACGGGTAACAAAGCCCTTAGGATATATATCATCATATCCAACGGTACTTAACGTGTGATATTAAATTCCAAATCATATATCAAGTAAGATATACATAATGAAATGTTGGTAACTGATGGTTCAACTAAAAAATCTATATTAAATAAGTAGAAAATTTATGTCACGATAGTAGTATGGTAAAAAAAGACTTATGCAACTAAAAACCAGAATTCTATCGACATGTATGCTCGACTGGTGTGCACGAATGACATTTATGCATGTTAAAAACATTGTAAAAAATCATATTATGTCGAAAAGTTGTAAATAAAAAAATTATAAGTCATATAAAGCATAACTAATTATTTCTGTGTATAATCTTTTATTTATACGTTCATAATTTCCTCGAGATGTCATTGATTATCAAACCGGGCAGATACCCGCTTTGTGATCACTCCATTAACATTCGCATTAAATCATGGCAACTATAACCGCATATAACAAGTGTTATTTGTTTGTTCAGTTATTAGAGTGTTAACTTAATATAATCGAGTTCTCTTCAATACGAAGTTATGAACGTCACGTTTCTAAAATCCATGGTGGTGATGAAGATTACTAAGACATTAAGAGAGTCTCCAAAGCTCATTTTATCGCAGTTAATGAATGACACAATCCCAACAACAAGCATGAGAATAATATACCCGAAAGAACATAGATATTAAATGTGTATTAAAGATATTCAATGATTTTTCTTTCAACACGTAAAGTAACCAAGTTACAAACATAAGTTAACACTAAAACAGAACAAATAATTATTAATAAGATAAAGAAAATGATACCGAAGCCCTTAAGATATATATCACCATATCTAACGGTACTTAACATCGTGATAATAAAGTATAACTCGTATACTAAATAAGACCGTCATTGAATAATAGAAAATTTATGTCATGATAGTGGTATGGTAAAAAAAGACTCGTGCATCTAAAAAATACAAAATTATATCAAGATAAACTCAGACAACAAAACAACTAAAACATTAATCATCAATCACCAATTGATCAGTCCTACTTTATGGAGAATCAGATGCTTCTTATCGAGTTTGTCCATCACAATTGTCATACGTGGAGTCAATCTTCTTGTTTCCTCGATTCGGTTGATCCAGAGACGTATTTCTTATCTTTACAACAAAACTTAATGTCATTTTATTTTCATACTTTCAATACGATGATAATTAGAATTTAATCATTCCAATATCAATCCAAAGATACATTTTATTCTTGGAAGAAATTCTATGGTTACTCATGTGTACCCGTTACCCATTCGAATGATCTGTGTACTCGATGGAATCAGGAACCCGTTCGAATAGGTCATGTCGACCGGTTAACTCAGAAATGATGGGTTGGAGAATGTTACTATCAAATAGGTGGGATACCCGTTCTGTGAATACACATTAACATTCGCATCAAATAATAACAACTATAACCGCACACAAAATGCGTTATTTATTTGTTCAGTGATGAGAGTGTTAACCTAAAAAAATCGAGTTCTCTACAATATAAAGTTATGAACGTCATGTTTCTGAAATCCATGGTGGTGATGAAGATTACTGAGACATTAAGAGAGTCTCTAAAGCTCATTTTCTCACAGCTAATTAATGACACAATATCAACACCAAGCATGAGAATAATATAGTCGAAAGACATAAATATTGGATGCGCATGAAAGATGTTCAATGATTTTCCTTTCAACACGTAGAATAACTAAGTTGTAAATATAAGTTAGTACTAAAATAGAACAAATAACCATTACTACGATAAAGAAAATGATACCAAAGTCCTTACTTAATGTAATGTTATTTTTATTATTCTAAATACGTGGATAATTAGGATTTGATAATTCCAATAACAATTTAAAAAGACCTTTTTTCTTGAAAAAATTACGTGGGTACTCGCGACTATCCGTTATCCATTCGAATGATCTAGGTACCCATTCGAATAGCTTGGGTCTATATGTTGACTCAGTAATGATGGTCGGAGAATGTCACTATCAAATGGGTCGGATATCCGCTCCGTAAATACCTTATTAATATTCGCATCAAATCATGCCAAGTACAACTGCCCACAACAAATGTTGTTTGTATGTTCAGTGATAAGAGTACTAAACAAACAAAATTGAGTTATCTTTAATACGAAGTTATGAACGACTTATTTTCGAAATCCATGTTGATGATGAAGATTACTGAGACATTAAGAGAGTCTCCAAATCTCATTTTCTTACAACTTATAATGACATAATCCCAATAACAACATTGAGAACAATGTACCCGAGAGAATATAGAAATTGGATGTGCATGAATGATGCTCCCAGACCTCCTTTCAATATATAGAACGATCAAGTTGCAAATATAAGTTATCACTAAAATAGAAAAAAGAACCACTACTAAGATAAAAAAACTGGTATGGAAACCCGTACTATATAACACATTTTCCAATGGTACGTAACGTCGTAATATTAAAGTATAACTTATATACCAAGTAAGATATGTATAATGAAATGTCGGTAACTACTAGTTTAGCTAAAACAAAGTCATCATTAATTGAGTAAAAAATTTATTTCACTATAGTGGTATGGTAAAAAATACTAACGCGACTAAAAACGCAAAATTGTATTAAGATAAACTCGGACAACAAAACAATTACAACGTTAATCATCGGTCACTGGTTGATTAGTCTTACTTTTTGGATAACCAGATACTTCTTGTCGAGTTTGTCCATCATAATTGTTGTACGTGGAGTTGATTTTCCTGTTTTTTCAATTCGGTCAATCGTGGAACATGTTCCTTATCTATACAACAGAACTTAATGTCATTTTATTTTTATAATTCTAAATATGTGGATAATTAGGATTTGATAATTCCAATATCAATCTAAAAAGACCTTTTTTCTTGGAAGAAATTCCATGGGTACTCGCGAGTACCCGTTATCCATTTAAATAATCTAGGTATCCATTCGAATAGGTCGGGTCTATATATTGACTCGATGATGATGGTCGGAGAATGTCACTATCAAATGAGTCGAAGACCCGCTCCGTAAACACCCCATTAATATTCGCATCAAATAATACCAACTAAAACTGCCCATAACAAGTGTTGTTTGTATGTTCAGTGATGAGAGTGCTAAACAAACAAAATTGAGTTATCTTCAATACGGAGTTATGAACGATTTATTTCCGAAATCCATGCGGGTGATTGTTGAGCCCGAAAATCGGTGATCTTAAGTTCCACACAAGGCGGGAACTCAGTCGCTGAATCGACCACACGAAATTCGGATTAAAACAACAATTAACCCACGACAGATATATCAAGCAATGAATGTAAATGTGCGGAGTTAAAATTTATTATAACTCTACAACAAGATGTGTATAGGTGCAAGTATGTGTAGAGGTCGAACACAGGGAGCAGACAGGTAGAACGGGGCACAAGTGCTCAAAAATGTGTGTGAAAGTGATCAAGTGCCTACTTATGCTATTTTTTTGTGGGTTTTGAATTTTATATATTTTTTTATTTGATTTTTAATTTTATACTTTTGTATTTTGATTTTTAATTTACTGATTTTATATTTTCTTTTTGTATTTTATATTTTTTCTATTTTCTTTTTCAATATTGGAAATTAAAGGCAATGTAGTAAAAGGGAAACTAAAGTATTTATAAAAATAGATAAAAGTACTCAAAAATAAGGAAATAAAGTCTTTTTGGTCTTTTTATACTTTTTTACTGTTTTTGTGATTTTTGGGTAATTTTTAGAATGTTTTTGGTATTTTTAATTGTCAAAATAAAGAAAACAGTGGTAAAAATGTAAGACTGAAATCAAAATGGAGAAATAAAATAACAAACAGTAACAAAAATTCTCCAAATTAATTTTCACTTAAAGATAATCAAACAAAGGAAATTCAGGGAAAGAAAACACTATTTTTGGATTTTTTAATGATTTTATAAATTTTTATGAAGGTTTTTAGAATTTTGCAATTTTTAGGAGTTTGGATTTATATTTTTTAATGATTTTTGGCTGGGAGTTAAAACAAGCTAAAAGACACAAAATATATTTTTTTGGGATTTTTCTGAAGTGTTTTTATATTTTTTAGTGATTTTCTAATGCAAACAGTGTTGAAAATGGCTATTTTTGATTTTTTATAAATATTAAAATGCAATAATTACGAAAAATAAAAATATGGTGATAAAGTACTATGCAACAGGTCACTGATGTGATTTTTGGGGATTTTTTGGGTTTTTATAAAGGCATGCAAAAATTACTAGAAGCAAAAAGAGTAATACACATTCGCAGGGGCAGAAATGTAATTTGCAGAGAGTCCAAGGGCCTGTGCGTAATGTTTCCAAAAAGTTCCACACTTAAATAAGAAGTTACAGCACCTGCTAGAAATAAACAAAGCCGCCAGGGCTAAATCACAAAATGCCCAAGGCGCGCGTGCGTCACACGCGCACTAGGGACGGGCGCGGATGCAAAATGCAGAAAGCCTGAGGGGTAAGATGCAAAAACGCCACTGCTCACGTGCGAAGCACGTGAGCTGGCGGGGACCTACTCGCAATAAGCAAAAACGCAGGGGTCTGAATAAAGTTATTACAAAAGTTTAAACAAGCAGATGAAAGATTGAATATTATAACGCAAATTCAAAATTGCAGGGGTGATGTCTGCAAAATACCCCAGCTGCTGCGGGCGTCGACGGTGGATGTCTGGTCACTTTGACACGTGTCGCGACGCAGGCGCGCGATGCCTCTTCGAGTTATAACGGCCGAGATTAAATGGGGGCAATCGCGATCAACGGCAGGAGCGTCCTTGGATCGGACGGTGGGGATCAAAAAGGGGGAGGGGAGAACGGACGGTAGCTGTACACCCCCGCCCCCCTTCGTTCTTGCTCAGGCGCGCGCGGCGGCGCGCGGCCCCTCCTCTCCGGCGAACGTGGCGTTGCAAAAACCGACCCCACGCGGGGGTCTCCTCGCCTCCTGGAACCTGCAATGGACAGAGAAACGCAGCAGCAACAAAAGCTTGTAGGTCCCAGGTGCGAGCAAAAAAGGGGGGAAAAGGTGGCTTGGACTAGCGGCGATGGTGGCCGGAGCTTGAGGGCTCTGGCGAGTGTTTGATTGCAAATGGGGCGAAGCAAAACAGATATGGGAGTAACTCTACGGCTGCAAAGAGATAAAGAAAATGCAACAAAAAGATAAGAAGGTGGACCTCAAGGGTAAAAATACCCAAGGTTGGACCTCGACGGCGGCACGGCCGGAGGTGGCTTGGAACGCTCCTCGACCTCGCCTAGCACCGCTCCACCTGGCCGGAGGCTTGGCTGTCACCCTCGCCGGTCCAGGGCACAAGTCAGAGGGGGAGAAGTTTGGTCAAAAGAGGTTCAAAAAGGAATGGGGACTTTTGGGGCGTTTTTGAAAGCTGGGCGAGGAGGCACTTTCAACGAGGCGTATCTTGCGAATCACAAATCCATTCCACGAGGTTAAACTTGGGCGTGTAAGATCACATGTTGAGGAAGAAAAGTCGTCAAGGGACCATCACGAAATAATGAAAGGAAACGCCTCGAAAAAATCACGAAAAATGACAAAAACTCATTCTGACACACATCAGGCTGGGGTCAGAGAGTTGACCGCGGGTCAACTCTCCAACCCCCCTGGTTGGTCCACGTGGACCAACCAGGAAAAAGCCTGGAAAAAATAATTCTAAAATCATTTAAAAATAGTAAACGATTTTATTAATTTTTGATTATAAAATAAAAAATGTTTGTTATTTTATGAATTAATTTATGGTGATTTTTATTTATTTTTAGGAAGTGTATTTTTACAAGTTGACTTTTATACCCTTTATAGGTATAATATCCTATGTATTGTATTCTTTTATTTTTGTTGAGTGTATTTAATTTATTTATTTTTTATTATTATTTTATAAAATTATAAAATACTTTTATATACACATATATATTTTTATTTTATTTTTCTGATTTATTTTGTATATTTAATAAAATACAAGTAGGTTTGTATAGGTATATGTATCTATGTATTGAATATATACAAGTATTTTTATTTGAGTTTTAATTATGTTTTTATTCTGATTTTAATATACATAATTATTATAAGTAATATTTACAACATTATAAAAATATAAAAATATAAAAATAATAAATAAATAATAAATTGAATATTTTAATATGTACAAGGTACAATAGGGGTCCAAAAGTAAACTTTCAAACCGTAGCTCCGCCAAATGCGAAACCACCACCATTAATTAGATTATTTTCTTCTATATACAATTAAAGGTGAGTACGCTGCATTTGGAGTTTTTATTTGTGAGATACGGGTCTGGGAAGTTGAGATTCTGGATTTTTATTCAGACCATAACTTTTTATCTGTGCATTATTTTTCTGTGAAATGAATTTTGTATTTTTCTTTATTAATTTATCTACAACTTTCATGTACAAAGTTTCTTTATTTGATGTACAAAAAGTGGAACCAAAAATAGGTCCAAAATGAATAAAGAATGAATATAATGTATAGGTATTTTTTCTGTATTTTGGCCCTTATCTCCCCCTACTTTATTCCTTGTCGACCTATTCATCAAGATGCCTAGGTCTCGGGGTTTCGGGTCATAAAATATTTACAATATTTTATTCTTTTTCTTTTCTTTTCTTTATTCTATAATTTTGGCACTAAAAACCGCAATTTATACAACATTTACACACATATGCATGAATGCTAAAATGCATGAATTAGGCCTATTTACGCGCATTTACTAGGGTTTTTAAGGCCGAAATGATAGAATAAAGATGATGAAACGTGGATTCATCATCCCCCTATACTTTACCTTTGCTAGTCCCTAGCAAACACTTATGCAATAAGTGCAGAAAAAGAAAAAAAATAAAGAAAAGAAAAAGAAGAAAATTAGATTAAGTTTAATTATCGAACTTGTCTTCACAAAATCAAAGTTTGGAGCTTAAGTCGGACCTTGGGAATTTTAGTGCGGTCGGAACCTTAATGAGAACTAAATTTGAAATCCAACAGTCCTTGAGAATCCCAAAACTCTGTCCAAGTCTCCTCAATAGCCAGGTCAGAAATATTTCAACTCATACGCAAACTCTTACGACTATGAAGCTGACTTGTACAGTGTAAGTGATATGTAGCTCCCCACCTCAGAAGTGACAAAGAAACAACCTCCCCCAACCTGGTAACTCTAATGCCTCGGTCTAGCAACTCTTTCCTCGAGAAGCGGGGTATTCCCTTCTAAGTTCAAGTGCAACCGGCTCAAGAAGAGGGGGAAGAAGTATAGACTTTTGGGAGCTCAACCAGTGTAGCTAAGTCTCCCGCTGCAAGCTTCATGAGATGTGACATGGATACCATAAGCTTTTGCTTTATTGGACTATATACACTCCGGTGGGGTTATTAAATTTTCAATCCGACCCACCACTTTTTTGGAGTTTTTTTTTTTTTTTTTCAATTGCATTTGTACAACATATCTACATGGTGCAGCATATATACAAGAAATTTTCCTCTTGAGCCAGTAGACTATCCCTCTTTTGAAGCTTTATTGCAACCCACGGCTTCTGTCTTTAGCCTTCATCACCACTAGACCAAGTTGAGGTGCACTTCCTTCACTATAAGAAGAAGAGAGGTTCCGCCTAGAAGTACTACCCTCATATGCTACCCCAAGCCAAAGGAAACTGCCTCCTCACCACCTCATCCGTGGAGAGCTATGTGAAAGGTGCAGGTGTCCAAGTTAGGTCATTATCAACAAGAGTCGTGCGTGTGCTCCGAAATACACTACTTAGGCAGTCAAGAATCCATTGAACCAAGTCCCGTGATCCTCAAAGAATTAAGTCAACTAGACCTGAAGTACCTCAAACTCAGTTCCTATAAGGTTCCTGTTATTAGGTAGATTTTAAGGTCCAATCAAGCTCCAATCTCCGGATTTTACTTAGACTTGTTCAACTTATCAAACTCAATCCGAAAAATGCTCATGCTATGCAATGCAATGCAGAAAATATTTTTGTGATGCAATTTTCAAAGATTTTGAACTTTTTATGGATTTTTGAAAACATGATGATGATGCAGATGCATATGCATTTTTTTGTATTTTTCACAAAGACTTTTCAAATGTTTTTGGATTTTAGTTTTGCAAATGTTTTTGGGATTTTTTGAAAACAAAAAGTTTTGGCTGAAAACTAGGTGAAAATATGTACACGGGAGTGCTTCTTATATTTACAAGAAGTGGATTTCAGAATTTTACAAGGGTAAGTGGTCAGTTTTATATATATAGATATAGTTGATTTTGGTGTGATGTGTATATTCCTCAAATTTATTTGAAAACAATTTACACACAATTTTTGAAAACTATAGTCCAAAATAATTTTTACAAACATTTTACACACATTTGAAAATCATTTTGCAAAGGCTTTCAAAACAGTATATATAGGTTTTTCAAATCATTTTTGCAACCATTTTTCAAACCATTTGCAAATCATTTTTCAAACATTTTTATTTCACACAAAGAAAATAAATTTTACAAACCACACATTTTTACAAAGGTTGAAAACATGAAACAAAATATTTTCAAAATAGTTTTCAATAGATGTTCACAAAGATTTTCAAACTATTTTTCAAACATTTTGCAAAAAAAACATTTTCACCTGATTTATTAATCAGTAAATACAAAAAGAATTTGAGGAATAATCACATCTTTTTATTAAGGATTTTTAATGAATTTTAAAGAATTTTTAGCCATATTTATTAAGAAAATACGAAAGTACGAGTTATGGCTAAAGTATATACGTAGTATATACGACCCCCCTATACTTAGCTTGAGCTATGTCCTCATAGATCGGAGAGAAAAGAGAAGACATAACTCGTACTAAGTATAGGCAAGTCTAAAGAATAAATAAAGGAATGGATGAACAAACGAATGAGAAGTTGACCGTCCCCCCCTATACTTAGGATCAAATAATCCTAAGTATAGCAGACTGTACACAAAGCAGGGAGGGTCAAGGGTGGGAATGAACAGATCGTACTCAGATTGTCTCCCCCTATACTTAGGGTAAGATATCCCTAAGTATAGACAAGAAGAGGAGACAATGGAGAGGATCGAAAAGAATAGAGAAACTCGGGGTGCCAACCCCCCTATACTTAGGACAAAGTACATCCTAAGTATAGAAAACTGTCTACAAGGGCGGCACCTTTTCGGTAGATGAAGAAGATAGAAGAGGAAAAGAAGAAAAGAAGAAAAGAGATGAAGATGGAAGAAGAGATCGTGAGGATGTACACGTCACTCCCCCTATACTTAGGGTAAAAGAAGCCCTAAGTATAGGCAACAACAGGAGTGATCAGACGGAACGACAAAAGAGCACTCGGCTCGTCCACCCCCCTATACTTAGGACAAAGTACGTCCTAAGTAAGGCAGACTCGAGGAATGGGTAGACGAGCAATACGGGAGAGACAGAGCTGAACAAGGGAGACTGTACAACAGAGGTGGATATACAGATGATCAAGAAGGTTGAAAGCGAACCTTCTTGCGAGACCGCTGAGGGATAGATCTGGTGTGATGCAGGTCGACATCGGGGTCCACAACGGACGGAAGCCGATCAGGGTCGACACGGTGAAGGCCCTCAGGGGAATCGAATCTGAAAGGGACGAACTGGTCAATGGAAGTAGTATGGCTAGGTTCTCCCTTGGTGGTCCTATGGTGTAGAGGCACAGACGTGTGAGTGGAAGAGGTGTGACTCGGTCCGGCCTTGGAAGTCTCGCTGGTGTCAAAGTGGAATGGGACGAACTCATCATCATCGGAAGTAGTGTACTCGGAGTCGTCCTGCGAGGAGTCATCCAGGTCAAAACCAAAAGGCACGAACTCATCGGTGGAAGTAGTCGAACTCTGGTCGTCCTCTATAATTTCAACTGGATCATCTTTTTCATCAAAAGGCCCGAATTTCTGAAGAAAAGCAACAAAATCAAATTCGGCCTTAGTCTCATCAGTATCTTCATGGACAGGAGCGGACTCATCAGTGGAAGCAATCAGAGCATGTCCGTCCTGTATAGTCTCTATATCTGCCCTCCGCTCAATGGTATCGATCGTGTAAATCCCGCGGATATCATCAACACATCGCCAGTCACAGGAAGCGGAAACACCAAGGTCTATGCTTTCCGAGCTTTCCTCCTTGGAGAGGAATTCTCGGGTCTCATCATCGGTCATGAAGAAGGTCTCTCTGATATCCTCATATAGATCATAGTCCTCGGGGTCAGCCAAGATAGGTGTAGTCACATCAGGTGCAGGTCTCTGGTCAACAGTGGGTACGGTGATCACTGCTTCGCTCTCGTCAGCAGGACGGAATCGAATCTCTCCTGATCCGTAATCGATAACGACCCTCGCAGAGGCAAGGAATGGTCGTCCCAGGATGATTGGAGACTGCTCCCCTGTGGAGGTCTCCATGGGCAATACGACAAAATCAACGGTGTAGCTCGTGCCCTGAATCGAGATGACGGCGTTTTCAAGGATACCCTTCGGCCTCTTTATTGATCCATCAGCAAACTGTACGATCATCCTGGTCTTCTTGAGAGGCCCTAGGTGAAGAGACTGTACCAACGAGAAGGGTATGATGCTAATCGAAGCACCGCCGTCTAGGAGAGTGTGATCACATGTGTGGTCAGAGATTGTGCAGCTAATGAAAGGTGTGGCAGTGTTTTTCTTCTTGGGAAGGGGACGGTGTGTGATGGCGTGGGCAGTGGCCATGGTCAAGATATGACGCTCACATCTGCTCCTCCGCTTTCTCTTCTTGGGAAGAGGAGCAGACATATGGGTCATGGCCTGCTGAAGTGGGGCACGGATAATCTCATGTATGGTGGCCACCACTTCGGGCTTAGTCAGCATTTTTTTGAATTTTTGGACCTCCTCCATACAAGGGAGGAAGTCGGAATCAGCATATACACGAGGAATGCCAAGAGCAGTCTGCACAGCGGCATCCTCGGGGTCAAAGGTGGGACTGGGTGTGAATGCATGTGTGGTCAAGAAGTCTGGCAAGTGGGCGCTCTCCTCACAGTCCGACTCGATCGTGTGTCTCCCGAAATCTTTTTGTGTTTTTAAAATTTTCTCATTTTTTTGTATTTTGGGCGATTGCAAGCTCTCATGGAAATCCTCGAGTGAACCCATATCATCAAATGGTGGAATATCATGGTCGCTCTTATTGGTACTAGTGAGGGTGTCAATCCTCTGTCTCATATGATCCATCATCTGGGTCAAGTGCTCAAGGGTGGACTCCATGAAAGGTGACTCCATCAGCTCAGTCTCGGGTGGATGTGAAGGTGGAGGCGGATAATACATAGGTGGAGATAGAGGTGGGTGTGGGTAGAAATCCGAGTCCTGATACTGTGGCTGAGGCGGATATGTACAAAAGTCAGGAGCAAAGTCCTCCTGGAAAAAAGGAGGTGGACCGGCTGGAGTGAAGGAGGGATCCGCGAAGTCCGGATAAAATACGCTCCAGTCGGCCATCTCGAAACAAAAGAAAATGAGCGGGAGAGCACGATGGTCAAGTCAAGAGAGTGGAAAAGAAGGCGCAAATGCGCAGGGATGATCTAGGACACACAAACAATCACAGACAAAAATGAAATAAATCAAACCCTCAATTCACCTACTCAACTCGGTAGAGACCGCAAAATGCAGTCTTTTTATCTTGTCGGTTTTAGAGTTAGGTGAGAAGTCAAAGAATTGCACACACACTTAGGGGCTTGATGGGATTTGGGCACTAATCCTTAAGGTGTGCGCGAGCAAATAAAAGCGAAGACAATGAGGGGATTACTCGCCCCAATACAAGATTTTTCTTTTTGATCGGTTTTAGGGTCAAGTAATGTTAACAGTCCCAATTTTATTGGTTATCACTTTTTTTGGTATTTTAATGAGAATGCACGAGCCTAACGGGGAGTCAATTCCTTTAAGCTCCTAGATGATCAAAATCAGAGGTAGAGAGGCGGAAAAGCAATGCAAGCGATCAAAACGATGATGGATGCTAAAGCGTAAATGCTCACCTTGCCTCCAGCGCTCTACATGCAAGGATGCTCAGCAGAATTGAAACCTAATCTATATGCAAATGCAAGCTGATGAAATCGCCCTAGGTTTCAGAAATTGCTATTAACGTGAAGCACCACAAGTCGGCCACTAATCTTTAACCTAAGAGTCCGGTCTTGGCTTGCCCCTCCTCTTCTCGACACACTCGAGTTCAGGAGTAGCGCTTGATGGGGCTTGCTCACGGCACACGGGTTAAGAGATAAATGAACAGACTGTTTAAATTTGACTAAGTCCAAAACGAAACTATAGGCACATGCAAGGGTGATTAATGTGTTTGGACCTAATCTATCGCAAGCAATCCTAAAAGCTAAGGGCTCAATCACACAAAGTAAATAAAATCGAAAAACAAAACAAAATAAAAAAATGCGAAGAAAAGCCGACAAAAAACCGCGAGAGCCCCCAAGTGAACAATCACTTGGAAATTAGGCTCAAGAGAGTCCAGTCCGGGGGTACCTGTATTATTACAATAATATGGGTCTCTCTCACTTAAAATTACAAAAATCAATGCAGGAAATAAATTCTACAACTAAAGGTGGAGCTCGGTCTTCAAAAATCTCTCCTCGTCTCCTCGGTGCTAGGCTGGCTAAGCCGGCTTCACGTGGGTGCGTAGGCGCCTAGGGTGGAGCGCCTCCCTCGATCCGCGGTTCCTCGCACGAAGTCAACAAGAGAGGGGGTTAGACAGCTCAACAGGTATATCAAAGATAAAGAACAATAAAATAGCAAAAATGAAAGCCGCGAAATAAACAATCAATCACAATCACAACAAGACCCGAACTAAGCGCTGTTGCTCCCCGGCAACGGCGCCATTTGTTGAGCCCGAAAATCGGTGATCTTAAGTTCCACACAAGGCGGGAACTCAGTCGCTGAATCGACCACACGAAATTCGGATTAAAACAACAATTAACCCACGACAGATATATCAAGCAATGAATGTAAATGTGCGGAGTTAAAATTTATTATAACTCTACAACAAGATGTGTATAGGTGCAAGTATGTGTAGAGGTCGAACACAGGGAGCAGACAGGTAGAACGGGGCACAAGTGCTCAAAAATGTGTGTGAAAGTGATCAAGTGCCTACTTATGCTATTTTTTTGTGGGTTTTGAATTTTATATATTTTTTTATTTGATTTTTAATTTTATACTTTTGTATTTTGATTTTTAATTTACTGATTTTATATTTTCTTTTTGTATTTTATATTTTTTCTATTTTCTTTTTCAATATTGGAAATTAAAGGCAATGTAGTAAAAGGGAAACTAAAGTATTTATAAAAATAGATAAAAGTACTCAAAAATAAGGAAATAAAGTCTTTTTGGTCTTTTTATACTTTTTTACTGTTTTTGTGATTTTTGGGTAATTTTTAGAATGTTTTTGGTATTTTTAATTGTCAAAATAAAGAAAACAGTGGTAAAAATGTAAGACTGAAATCAAAATGGAGAAATAAAATAACAAACAGTAACAAAAATTCTCCAAATTAATTTTCACTTAAAGATAATCAAACAAAGGAAATTCAGGGAAAGAAAACACTATTTTTGGATTTTTTAATGATTTTATAAATTTTTATGAAGGTTTTTAGAATTTTGCAATTTTTAGGAGTTTGGATTTATATTTTTTAATGATTTTTGGCTGGGAGTTAAAACAAGCTAAAAGACACAAAATATATTTTTTTGGGATTTTTCTGAAGTGTTTTTATATTTTTTAGTGATTTTCTAATGCAAACAGTGTTGAAAATGGCTATTTTTGATTTTTTATAAATATTAAAATGCAATAATTACGAAAAATAAAAATATGGTGATAAAGTACTATGCAACAGGTCACTGATGTGATTTTTGGGGATTTTTTGGGTTTTTATAAAGGCATGCAAAAATTACTAGAAGCAAAAAGAGTAATACACATTCGCAGGGGCAGAAATGTAATTTGCAGAGAGTCCAAGGGCCTGTGCGTAATGTTTCCAAAAAGTTCCACACTTAAATAAGAAGTTACAGCACCTGCTAGAAATAAACAAAGCCGCCAGGGCTAAATCACAAAATGCCCAAGGCGCGCGTGCGTCACACGCGCACTAGGGACGGGCGCGGATGCAAAATGCAGAAAGCCTGAGGGGTAAGATGCAAAAACGCCACTGCTCACGTGCGAAGCACGTGAGCTGGCGGGGACCTACTCGCAATAAGCAAAAACGCAGGGGTCTGAATAAAGTTATTACAAAAGTTTAAACAAGCAGATGAAAGATTGAATATTATAACGCAAATTCAAAATTGCAGGGGTGATGTCTGCAAAATACCCCAGCTGCTGCGGGCGTCGACGGTGGATGTCTGGTCACTTTGACACGTGTCGCGATGCAGGCGCGCGATGCCTCTTCGAGTTATAACGGCCGAGATTAAATGGGGGCAATCGCGATCAACGGCAGGAGCGTCCTTGGATCGGACGGTGGGGATCAAAAAGGGGGAGGGGAGAACGGACGGTAGCTGTACACCCCCGCCCCCCTTCGTTCTTGCTCAGGCGCGCGCGGCGGCGCGCGGCCCCTCCTCTCCGGCGAACGTGGCGTTGCAAAAACCGACCCCACGCGGGGGTCTCCTCGCCTCCTGGAACCTGCAATGGACAGAGAAACGCAGCAGCAACAAAAGCTTGTAGGTCCCAGGTGCGAGCAAAAAAGGGGGGAAAAGGTGGCTTGGACTAGCGGCGATGGTGGCCGGAGCTTGAGGGCTCCGGCGAGTGTTTGATTGCAAATGGGGCGAAGCAAAACAGATATGGGAGTAACTCTACGGCTGCAAAGAGATAAAGAAAATGCAACAAAAAGATAAGAAGGTGGACCTCAAGGGTAAAAATACCCAAGGTTGGACCTCGACGGCGGCACGGCCGGAGGTGGCTTGGAACGCTCCTCGACCTCGCCTAGCACCGCTCCACCTGGCCGGAGGCTTGGCTGTCACCCTCGCCGGTCCAGGGCACAAGTCAGAGGGGGAGAAGTTTGGTCAAAAGAGGTTCAAAAAGGAATGGGGACTTTTGGGGCGTTTTTGAAAGCTGGGCGAGGAGGCACTTTCAACGAGGCGTATCTTGCGAATCACAAATCCATTCCACGAGGTTAAACTTGGGCGTGTAAGATCACATGTTGAGGAAGAAAAGTCGTCAAGGGACCATCACGAAATAATGAAAGGAAACGCCTCGAAAAAATCACGAAAAATGACAAAAACTCATTCTGACACACATCAGGCTGGGGTCAGAGAGTTGACCGCGGGTCAACTCTCCAACCCCCCTGGTTGGTCCACGTGGACCAACCAGGAAAAAGCCTGGAAAAAATAATTCTAAAATCATTTAAAAATAGTAAACGATTTTATTAATTTTTGATTATAAAATAAAAAATGTTTGTTATTTTATGAATTAATTTATGGTGATTTTTATTTATTTTTAGGAAGTGTATTTTTACAAGTTGACTTTTATACCCTTTATAGGTATAATATCCTATGTATTGTATTCTTTTATTTTTGTTGAGTGTATTTAATTTATTTATTTTTTATTATTATTTTATAAAATTATAAAATACTTTTATATACACATATATATTTTTATTTTATTTTTCTGATTTATTTTGTATATTTAATAAAATACAAGTAGGTTTGTATAGGTATATGTATCTATGTATTGAATATATACAAGTATTTTTATTTGAGTTTTAATTATGTTTTTATTCTGATTTTAATATACATAATTATTATAAGTAATATTTACAACATTATAAAAATATAAAAATATAAAAATAATAAATAAATAATAAATTGAATATTTTAATATGTACAAGGTACAATAGGGGTCCAAAAGTAAACTTTCAAACCGTAGCTCCGCCAAATGCGAAACCACCACCATTAATTAGATTATTTTCTTCTATATACAATTAAAGGTGAGTACGCTGCATTTGGAGTTTTTATTTGTGAGATACGGGTCTGGGAAGTTGAGATTCTGGATTTTTATTCAGACCATAACTTTTTATCTGTGCATTATTTTTCTGTGAAATGAATTTTGTATTTTTCTTTATTAATTTATCTACAACTTTCATGTACAAAGTTTCTTTATTTGATGTACAAAAAGTGGAACCAAAAATAGGTCCAAAATGAATAAAGAATGAATATAATGTATAGGTATTTTTTCTGTATTTTGGCCCTTATCTCCCCCTACTTTATTCCTTGTCGACCTATTCATCAAGATGCCTAGGTCTCGGGGTTTCGGGTCATAAAATATTTACAATATTTTATTCTTTTTCTTTTCTTTTCTTTATTCTATAATTTTGGCACTAAAAACCGCAATTTATACAACATTTACACACATATGCATGAATGCTAAAATGCATGAATTAGGCCTATTTACGCGCATTTACTAGGGTTTTTAAGGCCGAAATGATAGAATAAAGATGATGAAACGTGGATTCATCAGTGATGAAGATTACTGAGATATTAAGATAGTCTACAAAGCTCATTTTCTTACAGCTTATAATGACATAATCCCAACAATAAAAATGGGAACAATGTACCCGAAAGAATATAGAAATTGAATATGCATGAATGATGTTCTCATACCTCCTTTCAACACATAAAACGATCAAATTGCAAATAAGAGTTATCACTAAAACAGAACAAAGAACCGTTACTGAGATAAAGAAACTGGTACTGAAACCCTTACTATATAACACATTTTTCAATGGTACTTAACAACGTGATATTAAAGTACAACCCATATAACAAGTAAGATATTTACAATGAAATGTCGGTAACAGTTAATTTAGCTAAAACAAAACCGTTATCGAATAAGTAGAAAATTTATTTCACGATAGTGGTATGCTAAAAAAATACTCATGTGGCTAAAAAATACAAAATTATATCAAGATAAACTCGGACAATAAAATAATTACAACGTTAATCATCAGTCACTGATTGATCAGTCTTACTTTCTGGAAAATCAGATACTTCTTGTCGAGTTTGCCCATCATAATTGTCATACGTAGAGTTGATCTTCTTGTTTTCTCGATTCGGTCGATCGTGGGACATGTTTCTTATCTTTACAAAAAACTTAATGTCATGTTATTTTTATAATTCTAAATACGTGGATAATTAAGATTTGATAATTCCAACAACAATCCAAAAAGATCTTTTTTTTCTTGGAAGAAATTTCATATATACTCGCGGGTACCCGTTATCCATTCGAATTATATGGGTTCCCATTCCAATAGATCAGATTTATATGTTAACTCGATAATGATGACCAGAGAATGTTACTATCAAATGGATCAGATACCCGCTCCGTAAACAACTCATTAATATTCTCATCAAATCATGCCAACTACAACTACCCGCAACAAGTGTTGTTTGTATGTTCAGTGATGAGAGTGCTAAACAAACAAAATCGAGTTATCTTCAATACGAAGTTATAATTGACTTATTTCCGAAATCCATACTGGTGATGAAGATTACTGAGATATTAAGAATCTTCAAAGCTCATTTTCTCACAGCTTATAATGACATAATCCCAACAACAAGAATGAGAACAATGTATCCGAAAGTAATAAAAAATGGATGTGCATGAATGATGTTTCCAGACTTCCTTTCAACACAGAACAATATAGTTGCAAATACGAATTAGCACTAAAACGGTACAAATAACCATTACTGAGATAAAGAAACTGATACCGAAACCCTTAGTATATATCACCTTTTCTAATGGTACTTAATGTCGCGACATTAAAGTACAACCCATATACCAAGTAAGATATATACAATGAAATGTCTGTAATTGGTGGTTCAGCTAAAACAAAGCCGTTATTTAATATAAGTATAATCAGAGTCCAGGACAGCCGGCGTTCCTCTGAAAGGGCTGCATAGGTTAAAGGGTATAGCAACCCTAATCGAAAAGGCAACGAACAAAGACGACGTAGCTGTCGTATGAGACTTTCTTTCTAAATAAGTTCCCATGTCGGATAGAGAGATGGAATGAACTATTGACTTGGTTTTAGCCAATGTGAACACTCCTTACAGGATGGCACCACCTGAATTACGGGAACAGTAGACACAACCACAAGGGGCGACTACTTCTTCACTTTGAATGACGTCTACGGGATACCTGATTATTTTATGATACTAGTATGGTAAAAAAAGACTCATTCAGATAAAAAACACATAATTGTATCAAGATAAGCTTGGACAACAAAATAGCTACAACGTTAATCATCAGTCAGCGATTAATCGGTCTTACTTTCTGGAGAATTAGACGCTTATTGTCGAGTTTGCCCATCACAATTGTCGTACGTAATGTCGATCTTATTTGCTCGATTCGATAGATCGCTGGACGTGTTTCTTATCTTACAACAAAACTTAATATCATGTTATTTTTATTATTCTAAATACGAGGATGATTATAATTTGATCATTCCAACAACAATTCAAAGAGACCTCTTTTCTTTAAGAAATTCAATGGGTATTCGCGAGTACCCGTTACCCATTCGAATGATTTTAGAATCCGTTGGAATCAAATACCCATTCGAATAAGTTTGGTTGACACGTTGACTCGGTAATTATGGGTCGGGGCATGTTACTATCAAACGGCTCGGATACATGTTCCGTGAATACCCCACTAACATTCGCATCAAATCATGCCAACTATAATTGCACACAACAAGTGTGTTTGTACGTTTACTAATGAGAGTGCTAACTAAACAAAAGCAAGTTTTCTTCAATACGAAGTTATGAATGACATATTTTCGAAACTCATGGTTGTGATCAATATTACTCAGACATTAAGATAGTCTCCAAAGCTCATTTTCTCACAGTTCATGAATGACACAATCCCAACAACAAGCACATGAGAATAATGTACCCAAAAGAATATAGAAATTTGGCGAAATGAAAGATTTTCCCATGACCTTCCTTTCAACACGTAGAATAATCAAGTTGCAAATAGGAGTTAGCATTAAAACAAAAAAAGAACCATTATTGAGATAAAGAAACTAATACCGAAGAACTTATGATATATATCACCATATCCAATGTTACTTAATGTCGTGATATTAAGTATAACTCATATACCAAGTAAGATATGCATAATTAAATGTCAATAACTAGTGGTTCAACTAAAAGTCATCACTGAATGAGTAGAAAATTTATATTGATAGTGGTATGGTAAAAAATGACTCATGCGACTAAAAAATATAGAATTATATTAAGATAAGTTCGGACAACAAAACAACTACAACGTCAATTATAAATACGTGGATAATTATAATTTGATTATTCAAACAATAATTCAAAGAGACTCTTTTTTCTTGAAACAAAGTTTATGGTTACTCGTAAGTACCCGTTACCCATTCAAATGATTTGGGTACCCATTGGAATCGTGTACCCGTTCAAATAGGTCTACTCGACCTGTTGACTCGGTAATGATGGGTCGGAGCATGCCACTATCAAACGGATCGGATACCTGCTCCGTGAACACCCCATTAATATTTGTATCAAATTATACCGACTATAACTGTAACACCCCGTAATTTTCGGATTTTTCTGAAGTTTTAAAACCTATTCAATATTATACTCAAAAGAAGCGTCTCGTCGCAAGCTTTCCAACGAGCCCAAAAACGCGTAATTCCGAGTTTGGATGTGGGAGATATGCATGTTTTTGTAAAGAGGGGTCATGGTTTTTTAGGGGATTAATGATTACGGGATTAGATAAGTTAAGTACGAATTAAGGCTATTTTAGGATTTCTAAAACTAAGATTTTAATCCCCAACTATATAAAGACTCACACCCTTCATCTCCCCTCATTCCCACTTCTTTTCAAACCCTAATCCGTCATTTTCTTCCTCCACAAGTCATTCCCTTATCCCTTCTCCCTCTCCTTCAGATAATCAAGGGCAGAACGGTGCCACTACCATTATCAAAAGCTCTCGAAGCCATGTAGCTTCGCCACAAGAAGAAGACGAGGAGAGCCATCGCAAGGGAAAGGCAACCCTCTTATCGGATTCGTGATCGGGCGATCGAGCACGTGGATCAAAGACGTGCACGAGTATAGGTAACGGATTTGTGATCTTTCCCTATAATATTCACGTGAGATTCAAAATCATTGATTTCGGGGATGTTTGTCAACTCTGATCCACCTTATATCATCCTTTTGTTGTTGGTCTGCCATGCTATTTCCAATAGATCATCTCATGGTGTGATAATCCTTACTTTTGTCATGGCCGTTATCTTATTTTTTTAACTTCGACTTATTCATCTCGTCGCAGTACTTTTTTTGTCCATTCGTGGCTGCCTATATTTTTTCTGGATGTGGCCCTAACGGAGACAGATGTTGTGACATTTTAGGTCACGCTGATGTTTGATTTTTATCAATGGGTTCACGTGATTGTGTGGAATGAATTGTTAGGAAGTACTGGCAGGTGTGTCAGAATAACAATCTAACGTGGACTAGGGCTGTGGATATTGATTGTCTAGGAAAGTTTTTGGGTTAGTATTAATCCCACATATTGGTTTTTCTGGCTATAAAGAAGTAGGAGAGGTCATGTATCATGTATCATTATAACAATAACACAAGATCAATGCTGGATAGGATATCGGATGATGCCTATCGGATTCATGGGCACGAATGATATTCACTGGGAATTAAGATGTCATATACGTGGTATTAAAACTGTTATGGCTCAATATTTTAGGATTTTGTTACTGGTGAGGTGTGGATTATGTGATGTATAGTGTGTTTAATAAGGGGTACCGACATTTATATTGAGATTGGTTAGGTGATCATTGTTTATGCATAATATCCGGGTACTGTGCAGAGATAAGATGAAAGAAAAAGGGAGGGACGAGTTCTTATTCTTAATCTTGGAATTAAATCTAATTATTAATTGTGATTATCTAATGTGGTGATGTTTGACCTTGGAATTAAATATAATTATTAGATGTGATTATCCTTGCTAAATTGTCATTGCCTTGGAAGACAAGTTTTTTTTATACTTAGATTCCGATGTCTGCTCATCTTTGGTGATTTTGTTACCATTTTCTTGGATCAGAAAGGACTTATAATTTATGATTGTACTGAGAAATAGTTGTTGGATCCATACAACTGAAGTTAGCGCATCAGATCACATACAATATCTATATATTAGTTAAGATTGACCGAAGGATCTCAAAGGTTAGCACGTGAATATCCAAGATTTGATTGAGAATAGAGTTGATGAGATTTACAGGGGTATTGATGTTATTTTTATTGAAAAAGCATAGATTATCATATATGATCAATTTCAGGTTATTAACCACCTACACAGATCGACACTAAATCAAGATTTCGAACAAATACCACTATGAGGCATACGATTATTATGATTTTCTTCTTTGTGATCCACCATGATCGGGGTTTACATGGTTCCTACTTTTTGAATAACTTTTAAGAATAATTAAAAATATACTACAGGGTGGGTACACACCCTTGTAGTCCGATGGGGCCGACAGTGAGTCACCCCACTCGAGGGGCATCATAGAGTGGGGTGGTGGTATGTACTCTGGTGGAATTGAGGTGGATGCACGCGTGCATTACACCATACGGATCCGTTTTTATTGCATTTGTTAGGGAGCGAGCAAGACTCCTCTGGCAGACTCGATTGACAGTGTTGCGACTCATCGGGCATGTATGCCCCGTCTCGAGTGTCAAAGTACTACCAACTAGACTAGCTGAAGGATCGCGTTTGCGCACAGGTTTTAGATTGCACTATGAATGGAGTGTTGCAGTCTTCATTCCTAGTGTAGGCTTTCTCCTTTGATGAACGAGTTCGGGATAAGTAAATGAAAACATGGATTAAGATATGTCAAGGAATTGATTTTGGTTACGTAAAAGTTAAAGGCCTAAATTATATCGGATTGTATATTACTAAATGTCTTTTTATATTCACTTCCATTAAACTTGTTTCGATACTGTAATTGCATTACCTACCTATATCCTTTTGATTTTATTTGTTTTATCCTTATTGAGTCAGTTAACTCATGAGTTACATTCTTTGGAAATCCAACAGGAAGTGTCGAACAGGAAACGGAGGCTCGCATTTTCGGTGGTGCATCTGTAGGACATTGTTGAGGTTGAGGCTTAGTTCTATAGTTGTTTTATCTCCCTTTGTTTCGTCTAATTATGATGTAATAAAGAGACTCTGTGGACTTCTGTTACCAGTAGAAACTTAGATTTTTCTTCCCTATTTCCTTATTTTGTATAAACGATATATCATACAGGTTGTTTATGATTTGTTGTTGGGTAATATTGAGAATGGATGTCGAGATGCGCTCCTGTCGAGGCGGGGCGTTTCAATAACCGCATACAATAAGTGTTGTTTGTATGTTTAGTGATGAGAGTACTAAACAAACAAAATCGAGTTTTCTTCAATATGAAGTTATAAACGATATATTTTTTAAACCCGTGATGGTGATGAAGATTACTGAGACATTAAGAGAGTCTCCAAAGCTCATTTTCTCATAGCTCATGAATGACACAATTCCAACAACAAGCATGATAACAGTGCACCCGAAAGAAAATAAAAATTGGATGTACATGAAAGATGTTCCCATGACTTTCTTTCAACACATTGAATAATCAAGTTGCAAATAGAAATTAGCACTAAAACGGAGCAAAGAACCATTACTGAAATAAAGAAACTGGTACTGAAGCCCTTAGAATATATATCATCATATCCAACGGTACGTAACATCATGATAATAAAGTACAACTCATATACCATATGTATAATGAAATTTTGATAACTGGATGGTTCAGCTAAAACAAAGTCGTCATTAAATGAGTAGAAAATTTATATCACGATAACGGTATTGTAAAAAAAGACTCATGTGGCTAAAAAACATAGAATGTATCAAGATAAGCTCGAACAACAAAACAAATACAACGTTAATCATCAGTTATCGATTGATTAGTCTTACTTTCTGGAGAATCAGATACTTCTTATCGAGCTTGCCCATCACAGTTGTCGTACGTGAAGTCGATCTTCTTATTTGCTCGATTCAGTCAATCACGAGACGTGTTTCTTATCTTTATAACAAAACTTAATGTTATTTCATTTTTATGATTATAAATACGAGGATAATTAGGACTTGATCATTCCAATAGCAATCCAAAGAGATATTTTTTATTGAAAGAAATTCTATTGGTACTCACGAGTACATGTGGCCCATTCGAATGATCTCGGTACCCATAGAATCGGTACCCGTTCGATTACCGTTGACTCGGTAATGATGTGTTAGGGCATGTCACTATCAAATGGGTTGGATATCCGCTCTGTGAACATTCTATTAACATTCACATCAAATAATACCAGCTATAATCGTACACAACAAGTGTTCTTTGTATGTTTAGTGATGAGAGTGCTAACCAAATAAAATCAAGTTCTCTTCAATACGAAGTTATGAACGACATGTTTCCAAAATCTATGGTGGTGATGAAGATTACTCATACATTAAGATAGTCTGCAAAACTCATTATCTCACAGGTCATGAATGATACAATCCCAACAACAAGAATGAGAACAGTGTACCCGGAAGAACATAGAAATTGAATGTGTATGAAAGATGTTCCCATGACCTTCCTTTCAACATGTAGAATGATTAAATTGCAAAAAGGAATTAGCACTAAAACAGAACAAAGAAACATTACTAAGATAAAGAAAATGGTAATGAAGAACTTAGTATATACATTATCATATCCAGCGGTACTTAATGTCGTAATAGTAAAGTACAACCCATATACCAAATAAGATATGCACAATGAAATGTCGGTAACTGGTGGTTTAGCTAAAATAAAAGTCATCATTAAATGAGTAGAAAAAAAATATGTCACGATAGTGGTATGTTAAAAAAATCTCATGCGGCTAAAAAACACAAATTATATTAAGATAAATACGAACAACAAAACAACTACAATGTTACTCGTCTATCATCGATTGATCAATCTTATTTTCTGGAGAATTATATGCTTCTTAACGAGTTTGCCCATCACAATTATCGTATGTAGAGTCGATTTTCTTGTTTGATCGATTCGGTTGATCGCGTGACGTGTTTCTTATCTTTACAATAAAACTTAACGTCATATTATTTTTATAATTACAAATACGAGGATAATTATGATTTGATCATTCAAACAAAATTCAAAGAGATCTTTTTTTCTTGAAAGGAACTCTATGGTTACTCGCAAGTAACTGTTACCCATTCAAATGATTTGGGTACCTGTTGAAATTGTGTACCGTTAGAATAGGTCGGGTTGACCTGTTGACTCAGTAATGATGGGTCGGGATATGTCACTATCAAACAGGACGGATACCCGCTACATGAACACCCCATTAACATTCGCATCAAATTATGCCATCTATAATTGCACAACAAGTATTGTTTGTATGTTTAGTGATGGGAGCGCTAAACAAACAAAATTGATGTTCTCTTCAATATGAAGTTATGAATGACCTGTTTTCGAAACCCATTGTGGTGGTGAAGATTATCGAGACATTAAGAAAGTCTCCAAAGCTCATTTTCTCACAGCTCATGAATGACACAATCTCAACAAAAAGCATGAGAACAGTGCATCCGAAAGAACATAGAAATTGGATGTACATGAAAGATGTTCCCATGACCTTCCTTTAAAGACGTATAATAATCAAGTTGCAAATACAAGTTAACACTAAAACAGAACAAAGAACCATTACTAAGATAAAGAAACTGTACCGAAGCCCTTAGAATATATATCACCATATTCAACGGTACGTAACGTTATGATACTAAAATACAACCCATATACCAAATAAGATATGTATAATGAAATGTCGATAACTGGATAGTTCAGCTAAAATAAAGTCATCATTGAATGAGT